>CAUYQV010126762.1:0-18550 GCA_963574575.1 Galagoides demidoff | reverse complement strand
TGGTTATGGCACCAGACACATACACTGAGGTGGAACTCAGCCCAGGCCAGCTAAAAAACAACAACAATGGCTCGGCGCCTGTGGCTCAAATGACTAAGGCACCAGCCACATACACCTAAGGTGGCGGGTTCAAATCCAGCCGAGGCCTGCCAAAGAACAATGACAACTACAACCAAAAAATAGCCAGGCGTTGTGGTGGGCGCCTATCATCTCAGCTATTGGGAGGCTGAGGCAAGAGAATCATTTATGTCCAAGAGTTTGAGGTTGCTGTGAGCTGTGAGCTGGCACTCTACCCAGGGTGACAGCTTGAGACTCTGTCTTCAAAAAAAAGAAAGAAAAGAAAATATTAAACTTTTCACTAATAACTCATGGCTCTTGCATCATAATGTACCAGTTTACCCAGCATTGTCTGTGAGGGAGTTTTAGCCAGTAAACAAAAAACTATATTATAACACCTTCCCTACCCACCTGATTCAGCTCCCAGTGACTTCTTTCTTTACCAGAAGATAAAGGGAAAAAAAAAAATTTTTTTTTTTTTTAGATGACTCTTACTATGTTGCCCTTGGTAGAGTGCCATGGCATCACAGCTCACAGCAACCTCTAACCTTGGGCTTAAGCAATTCTTTTGCCTCAGCCTCACAAGTAGCTGGGACTACAGGCATCCACCACAACACCTGGCTATTTTCTCATTGCAGTTGTCATTGTTGTTTAGTAGACCTGGGCCAGACTCAAACCCACCAGCTTTGGTGTGTGTGGCCAGTGCCCTTCTCACTGAGCTATGGTGCCAAGCCGCAGCTATTTTTTTTGTTATTGTTGTCATAGTTGTTTAGCAGGCCCAGGCCAGGCTTAAACTCACCAGCCCCGGTACATGAGGCCAGCGCCCTAACTACTGATATATGGGTGCCAAACCTAAAGGAAATTTTTAAAGGAAGACATTTTGATGACCTTCAGGGCATCAAGGATAATATGACAACAGCTCTGATGGCCATTCTAGAAAGAGTTCTAAAATTGCTTTGAAGGGTAGACTAGATGCTGATGTCATTGCATAGCTCCCCAGAGGTAAGGTGACTGTAGTAATATTCAAAAATGAGGTATGTAGCACTTTTCAAAATTGAATTGAAGTGAATTGTCAGATCTCATATTTTTCACTTTTTTTTTTTTGATACTAAGTCTCATGTGGCCAAAGCTGGTCTTGAACTCCTGGGCTCATGTGATCCTCAGCCTCCCTGGTAGCTGAGACTACAGGCACATACCACTGTGTCCAGCCTTTTTTACATTTTAATACATATAGCCAAACTGTCCCCTGGAAAGTTTGTACCAATTTATGGTACGTGATACATGGCAGTATAGAAGAGTGCCTATTTCCCTGAATTGTCTGTCACCAAGACCAGGGTATCATCAGTTTTTTTTTTTTAATCTTATGAGTAAAAAAAAAAAAAAGACCAGTTTAATGGTTTGTTTTTTTCTTTTGTTTAGTGATACAGGGGTAACCTTATTCTGTTCTTATTGGTCATTTGTATTCTTTCGTGAATTGCCTTTTTGTGGACTGAAGAGGAACTATGGCCCAGCATCCTGCACATAATAAGTGGCCAGTATTCCCTTCATTAGTTGACTTCATTCATTGACCTGCTTTCTGTTTTGAGTAGGTCCTGAAGGACTCTTTCATTGGCAATGCCAAAACCTGCATGATTGCCAATATCTCACCAAGCCATATGGCCACTGAACACACTCTAAATACTTTGCGCTATGCTGACCGGTAAGTTGGTTCCCAGTCAGGGAAGGCTGTGTGTGTGTGTGTGTGTGTGTGTGTGTGTGTGTGTATGCGCACATGTGCACATGGACACACATCTCTCTCATACACACATAGAGATCTGACCTTGAGCTCTACAATGCTGTTCTTAGAGCATTTGGTCATTTGAACATTGTAACCTGATAGGCTTTGTCATTTTGCAAGTATGACATGAGGAAGATGAAATATTCCCTCACCCCATCAGTGGCTTTTAAATGGCTAGTAGAAAATGAAATATTAATGTAGGGGGGAAAGTTCAGTGAAATTTTCTTCCTGCTGGCCTCTGCCCAAATCGTATGTAGGTCCAGAAGAGACCAACCCAAGACATGTTACAGGAAGATAAACTGAGGTCCAGAGCAGGACAGGAACTTTCCAAAGGCTTATCAGGAATTGGTGGCAGAGTTAGCAATTCTGCCTGCCTGGTCAGGCCTCTTTCTAGGGTGACTTTGGTATCATCTGGGTCTCTCTCTTACCCTATGATGGCATATGTCTCTTAGAAAAATTTTTGATTGTCACGACTGGAGAGAAGTGCTACTGTCATCTGATGGATAGAGGCCAAAGATGCTGTTAAACATCCTACCATGCATAAGACAGACCTTACAATAAATAATTCTCTAGTGCAGGGCAGCGCCTTTGGCTCAGTGGGAAGGGCACCGGCCCCATATGCTGAGGGTGACAGGTTTGAGCCCAGCCCCAGCCAAACTGCAACAACAAAATAGCCGGGTGTTGTGACAGGCACCTGTAGCCACAGCTACTTGGGAGGCTGAGGCAAGAGAATCGCCTAAGCCCAAGAGTTGGAGGTTGCTGTGAGCTGTGACATCACAGTACTCTACCAAGAGTAATAAAGTGAAACTCTGTCTCTATTAAAAAAAAAAAAATTATCTAGTGCAAAATGTCAGTGGTGCTAAGGTTGAGAAATCCTGGAAATAGACATCATTTTTCCTTGAACGAATTAGCACAAAATTGCTTGTTTCTGGAGGTTTTACTTCCAGAAGAGCCCACCAGGTTTGAGGGAACTCATTTTCCAGGAGAAGCCTGAAAGGGGATGGTTTGCAAAAAAAGATGGCTCTGATTATAGAATTGCAGATGAGGGCACACATCAACTCCTGAGTTGGCCCATCTTCAGGAAGCATGACATGGTCCCTACAATACAGTTCTGAGACTGGTTTCTCTGGCCTGTCCCTTATGTAGGTCTGTGGTGATTTCCAAAACTCTTCTGCTTACGGAATGTTAGGTGCATATTTATAACCTTAGAGCAGTCACTGTTCTTTTTTATTCAGGTGCAGAGGTATATTTTATTTATGCTAAAATAGAATGCACCCTTTTCCTCTTAATGTCTCCCAGATTAAAAAAAAAAAACCTTCCAATCCTTGTAATACTTTTATTTGGTTTGTGTTTCCCAGAAAGCTATAGAAAAGGAATTAGAGTCTCAGCTCGGCGCCTGTGGCTCAAGCGGCTAAGGTGCCAGCCACATACACCTGAGCTGGCAGGTTCGAATCCAGCCCAGGCCTGCCAAACAAAAATGACGGCTGCAACCAAAAAAAAAAAAAAAAAATAGCTGGGCATTGTGGTGGTTGCCTGTAGTCCCAGCTACTTGGGAGGCAGAGGCAGGAGACTCTCTTGAGCCCAGGAGTTGGAGGTTACTGTGAGCTATGATGCCATGGCACTCTACCCAGGGTGACAGCTTGAGGCTCTGTCTCAAAAAAAAAAAAAAGAAAGAAAGAAAAGGAATTACAGAGCATACCAATGTATACCTTAACATAAAAATGGTTATTTGCAGGGTCAAGGAACTTAAAAAAGGCATTAAATGTTACACTTCAGCTACCAGTCGAAATCGGACATCTGGAAACTCCTCTCCAAAACGAATTCAAAGCTCCCCTGTGGCCCTGCCTGGGGACAAGTGTTCTCCCAAGAAAGTAAAGCTGGGACTTAAGCAATCACTTACAGGGGTACCTGCCTCCACAAGAGGGAAGGTCTATCCTCTGGCCAGCCACCCACCCAACATCCCTTTTGACTCTGTTCCTAAAGTCCCTTGTAAAAGGAGTAGCTCCAGAGGGAGTCTTCCTCAAGAGTGGGTTGTTCAGACTAGCCCCGTCAAAGGAGCCATGAGGTCTGGCCATTTGGCAAAAAAAAGGCCAGGCGAGTCAATACCATTGTGCTCTGAAAAAACTCAAATTGGCAACAAAACTACCCTTGGGTGGGGAAGCAGAGCTCCAGGCCCAGGAGAAGGCCTGGTGCATGGTAAGCTGCCCACAGAGTGCAAAAAAGTTCAGACTGTGCAGCCAGTGCAGAAGCAGCTTGTGTCACGAATTAACAACACCCACCATGTGACAGAATATGATCAGGACAGTGAGGGAAGCGTGCCTGCCAGGCCTGCCTCAGAAACTTGGACAAACATCCCTCCACATCAGAAGGACAGGGAGGAACATTTGCGCTTTTACCACCAGCAGTTCCAGCAGCCACCTCTCCTCCAACAAAAGTTAAATTACCAACCACTGGAAAAGTTTTTATGCCAATACAGGCCCCCAGAGGGGCAGCTCCAGAATGAGACTCCACCTCTGTTCCACTCTTATTCTGAGAACCATGATGGAGCCCAAGTTGAGGACCTTGATGACAGTGATTTCAGTGAAGATTCTTTTTCACATGTCTCCAATCAGAGGGCCAAAAAGCAAGGGAACAACCTGGAGAATGGTGAAGACTCATTCTTCCTTCATCAGAGAGGGAAGCAAGGTTCGGAGGAGCAGGCAGCAAAAAGGCAACAGAGCCTGTTTTCTAGTCGTCAGACAGATGATGATGTGAAAGGTCTAACTGAAAGCTGGGTATACTCCAGGGACCCTATAAGCCACAGAAGAGCAGCACTCAATCATAGCTGCAGCCCAAGTAAGGTGCGGTTGGATTGGAACAGACAAGAGGACTCCACCTCCTCAGGGCTTTCTCCCAGAGACAACCTGGCAGAGAAGCCCTATTGCTCACAGGTAGATTTTATATACAACCAGAAAAGAGGTGGAGGCCCTGCCATTGATCCCAGACAGGATGCCTTCCGAAGCAAGTTTCCTGGACAGACTGAGAACAGTTTGCCATCCCCAAAGGAAGATTGTTTCACTTCCTCACTATCTCACATTGTAATTCCTGGATCCCCAAACCCAAGAGACATGGTCACCACACCTTTAAAGGAAGTCAGTGAAGATAGTCCAACTCAAGTGATTAGAACAGTGAAAAACAGTGATCCTTTCCAAGAAGACACTAGAGGACAATTAGGCATGTGCTCTGAATATGCTTCTGGACTGATGCCTCCCCTTACAATGTCCCTCCTAGAGAACCCAGATGATGAGGGTTCTCCTCCCTTGGAGCAGCTGGCCCAGGATAAAGCTACGCATAGTCCAGTGGCAGAAAGCTCAGGGGGGCCTGTTGTAGGCTACACAGTCTTATCTGGTGATCAAGAGGCATACTTGCCAGTGTCTTTAGCAACTGGACACTTGTGGCTGTCCTCATCTCCCCCTGACAATAAGCCTGGGGGTGATCTTCCAGCACTGTCCCCATCACCCATCCGTCAGCACCCACCTGAAAAGCTGCCCAATAGGGAGACTGACCTGGGAGAGGCCTGCCAGAGCAAGGAGACTGCACTCCTCTCCCAGGAAGATGTGGGTGGTGAACAATATGACACCGATGCCAAGGAGACAGAGCAGAGCAGCTCCTGGGGTTTCCCAAGAAAGCTCTCCCCTCCCATATATACTGGGACACCCCATTCCGGACCTACACGTATCCCACAAACAGAAAGCAGTGACCAAACCTGTGCTCAGGAGAAGAAAAATCCTACAAGGCTCAGTTGGCAGGAGCTTGATTTGTCCTCCCACAAAGACATCACATGGCTCAAACACAGGCCAGTCTCAAGGTGCTTAGCAGGACTGGACTCTCCCTTGATCCACAGTTGTTCTCCCAAGACTGCAGGGATACTTCATCAGCTCACCCTGAAGCAAGCACAGTAAGTTGGACCAAGACTTGAGCCCCTTTCACATCGTGACTCCTACCCCATCTTAATGTTTTGTTGTGAACCAAAAGGTGGCCATGCAGAGATGCACAGGGGAGGAGCTTGCCTCTCCAGATGGATGATCTTGCTACTCTGTGGTCTCTACCTATTTCTAGTTTCTAGTTCAGACCCTCTCCTTTGATTCCTGGACCCTTTACAGGAAGTAGAAATGATAGCAGTCTAGGCAGTAGGCTCCATCTTGTGCTAAGGATGCCAGTTGCAGTGGCTACAGCCTTCAGATTCTTTCTGCAGGGAAGCTGTGGGAAATGGGCAAGCTCCTATGGAAGCAGACAGCTTAAGAAACCCTTGTCTATTTTTCTGTATCGCATTGTTTTTCCCTAATCCCTGGACTAGTCCTGAGGAAGAACAAGAGAGTGGGTAGGTGGGTGGTCAAAGCCTTGACCACTTTGGGCAGAAGTAGCTCCCAGCCTAGAATTGAGGTTCCAAGGATAGGAGACCATGATCACAGTGTCTTCTCTGGTATTCCCAGGCAGGTGGTCATCCAAGCACACCAGGAACAGCTGGATGAAATGGCCAAGCTAGGCTTCAAGGAAGAGACCCTTATGAGCCAGCTGGCTTCTAATGTAAGTAACCTTGGCTGAACACTGGGGGCTGTTGGGAATTAGCCTATAGCTAGTTTGATGGTAGTCTTTGTCTGCTGGGGTTAGCTTCAGGGTAAGGGTCTGTTGTAACACAACATTGAGGCCTCGTGCCTCCACTAGTCACACCTCTGTGACAGCTTCAGCAGGTGCAGGTACAGGTGGGAGACGGTACTATCTCTACTCCCCATTCCTAGGCTGTAATGTTTCCAGCTTCTGTTCTTAGCTACTCGGCCTTCCTACTGGCTTTTTGGGGCTCCTTCCATGATGAATAATGACCAGCCTGCAGACTAGAGGTATTTCTTTTTTTTTTTGAGACAGAGCCTCAAGCTGTCGCCCTGGGTAGAGTGCTGTGGCATCACAGCTCACAGCAACCTCCAAATCCTGGGCTCAAGCAAGTCTCCTGCCTCAGCCTCCCAAGTAGCTGGGACCACAGGTGCCTGCCACAACGCCTAGCTATTTTTTGGTTGCAGCAGTCATTGTTGTTTGGCGGGCTGGGGCTGGATTCAAACTCGCCACCTTAGGTATATGTGGCTGGCACCCTAGCCATCTGAGCCACAGGCGCTGAGCCCAGAGGTATTTCTATCAAAAAATACTTTTTCTGTCCTGCAAAATACCTCTTACCTAGAAAGTGTCTCAAATGCAGAGAAGTGTCATAGCAAATATCCTACCCATTCTCCGGTTCTGAAATTTTCCTGCAAGAGGGACTGGAAAAGCTTATCTGGCAGAGGGTGCAACAAGAGCAAAAATTCCCTTTGTCTTGTTTCCTTTCTCAGGATTTTGAAGACTTTGTGACCCAGTTGGATGAGATCATGGTTCTGAAGTCCAAGTGCATCCAGAGTCTTAGGAGCCAGCTGCAGCTGTACCTCACCCGCCACAGGCCAGATGAAGTCCCTGAGAGGACAGTGGTGTCTTAGCACAAGATCCTGTGTGAATCGTGTGGGCAGTGCAAAAGCCTGTGTTGCGCTTTCAGCGGCCGGAGGCAGCCTCTACTAGGGCTCCTTGCATATTACCAAAACCCTCTCTCTGCTCCTGCCCATACTAGCCTGGCTTCAGCTTCTCCCTCAGGGCCAGGCTGAAGAACTTAATGCCCCTCCCTTTTCTTTGGGACGAGAGTTTTTGCTTTACTGACCTGTTGTCTGGAACACATTTGGGTCTAATAATCCTTAATCCTGAAGATGTTTCTAAGTTTGGGGTTCAGAGGATGAGGTTGTCAATGGTAACCTAAAGGGGGGGGGGTCACAAGCCAGGGAAGACAACCAGCTGAGCCCCAGCGGCTTCATCAACTGAATTCTGTGCCTATATAGCTTTGAAGACTAAAACATTGGTAATAGTGGGGCAGTGTTGGGTGAACTCTACTCCATCAACCCTTGGAAACTGATTTAGGGATTTAGATAAATTACGTTTTGAAAATGATAGACCTTGACTTGCTGTCTTTCCTAGCAGCTGATGTGGGACCGGCTTAGGGAGTTCTCCCTTAGTGCAATCCAATTTTCAGACAAAAGGTGCCTATGTCATTGCATTATTTTCTCATCCTTGATTTTTGCTGGGGTGATGAGCATACGTACATGTACAACGCTCAACAGCCCTCATGCTTCTACAGCAATCCTGAGACTCCTTACTCCCCACATCCCTCACAGAATAGCTGACAAGCTAGAGGATTTCAGACAAGTCTTATATAGTCTTGCCATCATCCAGGACACCCTGGCCACTCTTGGCTCTCAAGGGCCTGTATTGTACCTCGGCACGGAGCACTCAACCATCTGAGTCCTCTGAAACAGAATTCACACACACACACCCCTTCATCTGAGTTCCGTTTGCTGTGTATCTAAAAAGATACAGGAAGCATCCTCCAGATCCATCTTGGGCTAAATTAAGATTCTTGTGTCACAGTGTTGGCCCTAAGGCAAATTACTCTGTGAACTTTGGTTTCCTTCAGGTAAAAGATGACTTTTTAAGGTTTAAAAAGAGGGAGCTTAAACGGCTCTCATGTGACTATAGCAACCTGGCCAGGTCACCCTTTGTCAGCCTCTGACAGTACCAATCTGACCACCAGAGGTCGTCCTTGTTCCAGCTTGGGGCTTCCTCACATGAAAGAGACCCATACCAGCCAGGAGGCCAAGTGGACAGTAACAGTAATATTAAAGTCTAAGGACAATAAATGTTAGGGATGAATCCAATTTTATCAGATATAACAGTACCTCTGAGAGCTGGTGAAACAGTTTAAATTCAGCTCTGTGGAACAGAGCACATAAATGTCTGCTACACTGAGGAAAAGGGACTTCTTCATTTCCTAGGTGATTCCCCTGAAGGTCCAGCCTATCCCACCCACCTCCAGAGTCAGTTTTGCAGGAAGGCATGTGTCCTGGCCCAGAGACAGCCAAGTTAGGCTCAAACAGACAAAAACCAGGGCTGACTAAAATCCTACAGGGCTAGAATGAAAAGAAAGTTCTGAAACAGAAAATGGTTAGGTCCTGTTCCAGTGCCAACAAATCTAAGCAGGAAATCCCTTTATACCCAGCTATCCAAACCCCTCAGTAAAACGGCAATTGGCAATAAAGCACAGCAGGACATCTTTTAGATTTTTATTAGTAGTTCTCTCTGAAGAATCAAAATAGTTAGCAAATTATTTTAGATTCATCAAGACTGTATAGCCTTTGTATTTAGATCTTTAATGATGTACAACATAATACAAAACAAACCAAAGAGACTGATTTCTATGACTAGATGTTATTCATTGTGTCATCCTAAAGCAGTGGGCTGGAGGGAGAGGCTGTTCAAGGAGAACAGAGGTGGAGTTAGGGCTCACCAATGAAATCATGGTCTGTTTTTTGATCCATTCAATGTGCTGAGAAGGGACCAATAATTTCTTAAACTGACAACTGTTTCCTAGAGCAGGGACTCTAAAACCCTGGGTAGCAAAGGACTGTGGTCCAAACTAAGCCAAAAGAAACAGGCTGGAAGAGGGAAGCATGGTCAATGCCTTGTAGAAGAGGCAAACTCTAGGTCCCGTAGGGAAAAGTGCATTCTTTGCACCTCAGAGACTTTGCAGAACCAGTGTCAACACTAAGAGACTTTGTTAAAAGGAGGGAAAAATAAACAAAGCCCTAAAAAAATCTTTCACTTGCACTCAACTTAAGATTGGAGTTCAGTCCACTGTGTAGAGTATGGAGGGAAAGCAGCACTGAGTCTCGTCCTCCCACCCCTGCTTCCTGACAACTCTTGGCCAGGTTTCAGATGAGTACACAAAGTCCCCAGAAAGACCAGGACAGTCTCTGGAGGGCTGAGGTGGGAAGGACGCTTCTCAAATTGCAAATACATTTAATATGGAAGGAGCCAGGACTGTTCTGGGGGCATTCACACACCCAGATCTTCCCTACTTTCTCCCCAGCATCTGATGGCCTAGGCTCAGAGACTGGCAAGCACAGTCTCCACATCTGACCTTCTAAACCCCAAAAGAAAATCCAGAAGTGCGCCCCTTCTCCTTTCCCACAGGTGGGCTCTGCAGGGCCTCCTGGGGGTGGTGTCTCCGCAACAGGACCTAGGCAGGGCCTGGTCTCAGCTGGCTCCTGCCCGAGCCATGAGGTCTTCCAAAGCATTGTCCTGGTCATTGTTGTGTAATAGCAAAACCTCCTTAATGTCTTTCAGTTCAAAGCCCATTTCCTTAAATTTGCTCATTAACTGAAGAAACTCCATCATCTAAAGGACAGAAAAAAATTCAGATTAAAAGTGTCTAGCCACATAACACAGCTGAGCAAAGTAGTACAGAGAGGGGTTGGGGGGGGGAGGGAGGGCTGTCTGCATATTTTAACCAAAGCACCCTAGCAAGGAGAGGTGAGCTATGGAGGAAGCCATAGCAGACAGGTTTAATGCCACAGCCCATCATCCATCAGGCATCACAATCCCCCAACCCAAATTAATCCTTGCTGACCTCTGGGTCCCACCACCCACATCCATACTTCCACTGAGGCAAGATACTGAACCTAGAAATGGCTGATCTCCAGGAGTAAGTTAGGCGGAGACCATCAATCTCCTCAGTCATCTAAAAGGTCAATTTCACCTTCCCTTCACTAGGATTCTAAATAGTCTTCACTCAACCTACACATAGGCTTCAGCCTGTCTGGACATGGGAGATTCTGCCCACTGGCTGCTTCTGCCTGTGGTCACTGGCATGGAAAGGGGGTTTGGAGCCAGGGGAGAAAACCAGACTACTTTATCCCTCCTTCCACAGGGTTTTTATGAAGCATGAAGGTTCCCACCTTCTCTTCTGAACACTGGTGCATTTCCAGAGCCTCTTCCACTAAAAGAGGGTCAAAGCCCTTCTCACAAAGCTGTCCATGTGCAAAGAGATAGTCGAGAATCTATGAAAAGAAACAACAGGTTTAGCATTGCCATTCTCTGTACTTCCCAATAGTCTTACACAAACTGGCTAGTGTGAAGCTTGCTTCCTGCCCCACTGCACTGTCAAATCCTGGATAGGACTTGATTTTGGGCCTTGAGCTGTATCTAACACAATAAGATCTCAATGACTATTTGCAAAATAGATAGGCATGCCCTTCTAAACATAAGTAGTCATTTTTCGAAAGGAGGTGCTGCCACAGCTGATTTCACATCTGCCAGAAAACCAAATTCAAATCAACTTCAGAGCCTGGGCAAGAAATTCCTCTAAGAAATAGCCAAAATAAGAAAATATTCCTAAGATGTAGGACTTGATTACTATTTTGAACTACCTGGGCAGCTATGGCATGATAAAAATTCTTGGAAGGATGTATTTGACCATACCCGGAGCCTAGTTTTGCCCTCTGGAAGGGCAGAGAAAAAAGGTAACTGGTAAGAGTACTAATACTCCCAAGGCTTTGCCTCAGCCTAGGTCCTAGAGCAGCCCCCAAAGAAGTACTGCTGCTGAGCCTACTGGCTGCCTGACAAAATGACCTGAGTCCCCACAAACACACAGAAGTGGAGGTTGGTGCAGTGAGTCCAAGGGACTCCTGAATAAAGACAGGACACTACTCCAGCTCCAAAGGTCTGAAACTTCTGACTGACCACCCACTTCCCATTGCTGACCAATTGCTCACCTGTTCAATGTTCTCTCCTTTTTTCTTCATGGCTCTCAGAACACACTCATATGAGTAGCCCATGTTGACCACTGTCTCCACACACTGCCGCTCACTGGGAGACAGTGTCTGTAGTTCAGAATAGGCCTGGGGACAGCTGGGCATGTTGGGCACTTGTGACATTGAGAAATTAGGAGGGGTAACCTGGTGATGGAGAAACAAGAAGATCAAGGGAAGAAGAAAGAAGACCTAAGCCCCAGAAGACACATCACTGAAGTCGTCTGGTCCAGAGGCTTACCATTTCTGACTCTAATCAGTTAAGAAGTCTGCTTGGAATAAAGGGCCAGGCTACTGGTCAAACATCCTCAAAAAGAATGAAGAGGGGTAAGAGAATACCAGCCACAGGAGAAGAAAGCTGAAAGGATACCTGCAATTGTGACTGTCCTGCTCTGCCCTCATCCCACCTTGCAGAGTAAGAAAGCACCACAACAGCCACACGCCCTTTCCTGCCCAAATCCCCTGGGCTTGAGATACAGAAAGAAGTTCCCAGACTGCCCACAGGACTGATACCCAAGGTGGCTGAGATTTCTCTCCAGGGCTCCATTACCCCTTTCCAATTCTGCTGTATCTCAAAGTCCCTGAGGGAATGTTCCTTCATATACACCCAGCTTTGAAGCTGAATCCAAAGACTCCGAAGTCTTATCACTGGGCAGAGGCTGCAAGTGCTGTTCCCATGCATGGACAGCTCAGGCTCCTAGAGTTTTCAGTACCTTTGCACCATGCCATGTACTACGTTTCACTTCCTGGTAAACCTGCCATCCTATAAAGCCTAGAATGAAGGAATATTAGCTGCACTGGGCTGAGTTCCAATGACTAGAATGTGGGCTAGATCTAGGACCCTATTCTGGCTACAGGCAGCTACTACTACCTGCCTCTGGACCTTACTAACCCTAATCTGACTGGTGTATATGTTCTCATGATTAACTCCTCCCACCACCCAAGGCACGAAAACCGCTCACTCCCAGACCAAAGGACTCATATGCCATGGGAACAAGGTCACAAGCTCTTCTACTGCTTGGCCCAGCTCCCAAGAATCTGGGAAAATGTTTCAGAAAGTATTCCTGCTTTTTATGGGAAGTGAGAGGTATAAGACAGTAGGGAGGCCTCTGTCCTAGAAGTCCAAAATTACGTATATATAACCAGATGCTGTCCTCAGAGTAAGCTGGGGAAAGCCAGGAAAACCTCTGGCCTTAAAGCCCACCCAACATAACCATCTCACTACAACACACTCTCAGCAGCCCAGTCATGGGGCTATCATTAGGTTACAGGAGTCATAGGGCATGGGGACTGGATCATACCAATCAAACCACTTTACGGGACTAAGATTGTGTCTTATTCTTCAAATACGGGCTCGACCTGAACTCAGGAATAACAACAGTGAAAGCAATGCCAGGTCTCACAGGACATGCCTCAGCAAGGGGAGTCAGGCTTATTCTTTACGTGCCTGCCTTTCTCATAAAGCCTCCTGAATGAATACATGGTGGGGTAGGGGCATAAACTTCTAAAATATTATACGTTTAAAAAGTCAATAAAATTGGCCGAGCACAGTGGCTCACATCTATACTACTGACACTCTGAGAGACCGAGGCAGGTAGACTGCCTGAGTTCAGGTGTTCAAGAACAGCTTGAACAAGAGCGAGACCCTGTCAGGTACTGAGGTACTGTGGCAGACACCTGTAGTCCAGCTACTTGGAAGCCTGAGGTAAGAGGACCACTTGTACTCCAGAGTTGGAGGTTGCTATGAGCCATGATGCCATGGCACTCTACCAAGGGTGACAAAATAAGACTCTATCTCAAAAAAAAAAAAAAAAAAGGAATTCATTATATCCTGGCTCATGCCTATAATCCCAGCCAACTGGGAGGCCAAAACAGGGAAGACTGCTTGAGGCCAAGAGTTCAGTCTAGCCTGAGCAAGAGTGAGACCCCCATCTCTACAAAGGCAGGCACCTGTAAGTCCCAGATCCTCAGGAGGCTGAGGTAGGAATATTGCTGAGCCCAGGAGTTTGGGGTTGTAGTGAGCTATGATGATTCCACTACACTCTAACCCAGCAACTCTGAATAATAGTTTCATTCTTTTGAGACTCAAAATAATAATAAAAATAAATAAAATGTATTTTAAAAATATATGCAATACTCTCACATGCCATGCTTTGTGAGAATGTTATTTGGTATTCTTTAGGTACTTCTAAATCCTAAAAAAAATTGTTCAGACTCTTTGATCCAATTGCCTACTTCTAGAGAATTAGTCTAAGGAAATAACAAAAAAGGCTAACATTTATGTATAAGAATATGCGGCTTGGCGCCTGTGGCTCAATCGGCTAAGGCGCCAGCCACATATACCTAAGGTGGAGGGTTTGAATCCCCAGCCCGGGCCCGCCAAACAACAATGATGGCTGCAACCAAAAAACGGCCAGGAGGAGTTGGAGGTTGCTATGAGCTGTAATGCCATGGCACTCTACCCAGGGGGATAGCTTGAGGCTCTGTCTCCAAAAAAAAAAAAGAATATTCATCTCAGCTCAGCACCTGTGGCTCAGATGGCTAAGGCACCAGCCACATACACCTAAAGTGGCAGGTTCAAATCCAGCCCAGGCCCGCCAAACAATGATGGCTGCAACCAAAAGACGGCCGGGCGTTGTGGCGGGCGCCTGTAGTCCCAGCTGCTTGGGAGGCTGAGGCAGGAGACTCCCTTGAGTCCAGGAGTTGAAGGTTGCTGTGAGCTGTGATGGCACAGAACTCTACCCCGGGGGATAACTTGAGGCTCTGTCTCCAAAAATAAAAAAATTTCATCTCGGGGCAGTGCCTGTGACTGAAAGGAGTAGGGTGCCAGCTCCATATGCTGGCGGGTTCAAACCCAGCCCTGGCCAAAAACTGCAAAAAAAAAAGAATATTCATCTCATCATTAATGATAAATATCAGAGACAGTCTACTAAATATCCAACACAGGGTTTTAGCTAAGTAAATAATAGCCATCTGACTGTTGGGTAATCATCTAAAATTACATTTAGAAAGCATTTATATTAAGTTAAAAATATAGGATATATATACTAGTTGTATAAAGTCTATAATTCTCTAAAAGATGCATGGGGTTTTAAATGTCAGGATTGATGATACTTTCCTTGAATAAAGTGGCACCTTCAAATAAATGATTTATCTATCAAACAGGCATTGAACTAATTCAGCAGACCCCCAAATGGACAATGTTAAAAAGGATCCCTTATCAAAATTCTTATGCAGTAATATTTCATTTCTTGAGTCACTCACCAAAGCTATTTAATCCAAAGTGTATTCTCAAATATGTATAATGCTTATGATAAATACAGATATGACTTTTTAAACACTATTACTACTTTCATGGTAGCCCTTTGTCATTAAGAATTTTTAAGGGCAGCGCCTGTGGCTCAAAGTAGGGCGTTGGCCCCATATGCTGGAGGTGGCGGGTTCATACCTAGCCCCGGCCAAAAACTGCATTAAAAAAAAAGAAAAGAATTTTCAAATAGAAGAATGATAAAATTTAGTTTTTAGAGGTGGCAAGGGTTAACTCTTGGCATAATAGGATTTTCATATTCAATGCATAAAATGCTCTATATACTTGTAACAAACTCCCAAAAAGTAGAAACTAGAGAAAAATGAGAATTAAGACATCTTTCCAAATTAAATATTAATTTGTGAGAGGACACAAATATTAGTGTTCAAGCCATCTAAAGCATTTAAGTACACTCTTAAGCTTCAGAAAGTACCTTTCTGTATCTATGCAGCATTCAAGTCCTACCTCAATCAAAACAGCTCTTCTGCCAAGTCTTCCCACATACCTTCCTTTCACTCCACTGCTAATGCACACACACGTTATACCCACACTCCTACCCATGGCCCCACAGAGTTGTGGTCACACTGCTGGCACAGTGCACATTACAGTAGGTATTAATGTGAGCTCCTAGAGCAGTGATTTTCAATTGGTGTGCTGTTGAGAGGATCTTAGGTGCCCCGCAAAAAATTTTAAAGATTAATCAAATTATTTTCAAAAGAATTTCAAAGCATAGTAAGTATATTCTTTTTTCACTTTTTTTTGATCAACATAATTCAAGTGTGCTAAGGAAGTTTAACTATAGTTCAAGTGTACTGTGAGATTAAAAAAAAAAAAAAAAAAAGGTTGAAAAACACTGTCCTAGGCCAGTGCAGTGGCTCATGCCTGTAATCCTAGCACTCTGGGAGGCCTAGGAGTGTGTATGGCCTGAGTCACGAGTTCAAGGCCATCCTGAGCCAAAGTGAGACCTTGTCTCTAAAAATAGCCAGGTATTGTGGTAGGCACCTGCAGTTCCAGCTACTCAGGAAACTGAGGCAAGAGGATCACTTGAGCCCAAGAGTTTGAGGTTACTGTGAGCCATGACACTATAGCACTCTACTGAGGACAAGAGTGAGACTCAGTCTCAAAACAACAACAAAAAAAAAAAACACTATGTGAGGGGTTAATTTCCATTTCACAATGCATTTCTAGATCCCCAAGGCCTAAGTGTGGGCCTGACATTTACTACTGGTCCTCAACAACAGTTGTGCAATAAATGGAAGTTCATTATAATGAATTTCAAAGAGGGACTTTCATTTAATGCAGTAAATTGACCAAATGTCTTTACTGTCTTTCCCTCTCAAAAGCACACTAAAATGATAAAAGAATTAAGGGTCAGTGTACAGTGGCTCCTGCCTATAATCCTAACACTTTGGGAGGCTGAGATGGAAGTATCACTTGAGGCCAGGAGTTTGAGACCAGCCTCAGCTACATAGTGAGACTCCCTGAATCTACAAAAATAATAATTAGCCCAGCATTGGAGCATGCACCTATAGTCCCAACTACTTATGAGGCTGAGGCAGAAGGATTACTTGAGACCGAAAGTTTGAGGCTACAGTGAGCTATAATGACACCACAGCATTCTAACCTGAGTGACACAGTAAGATCTTGTCTTTTAAAAATAAAGAACTGAACACTCATTTACCTTTCAACTCAAAGTAAGAACAGGGACAGCAGTGGACAATATAAAATTTTATAATGTGGAAAGCTAATGAAGGGATGGTAATCAGCAGCAATGAACTTATAAACCAAGTAAATGGGAAAGAAAAGAGTCAGTCTATTAGCCTCTCAGGAACCCTAAAGGGGCTCAGACTTTGGAAGCACCACACTGCTGAGACAAGGCAAAAATATACAGTAACTAGAGCAGTAAAACCCTCAGGCAAAACTTTCCTCACCTACTCCCACCCTCTATAGGAGGCAGAAGGTTTAGTTGCTAGAAAATGTGAACCAGAGATCAAAAAGGGCTAAAGACACCAAGCACAGTGTAAGGCAGACTGAGGTGAAAGTACTTAAACAAGGATTAAGTAAAGATACAACACTAGCCTTCCTCAACTTTCTTAGTCCTCAAGCAGAATTATCTGAGGAAACTAACTTACTAGACCTTCACACTTTGACATTTTGTAGAGTTCCCCTGAAAGCCAACTAACCCATAATGAAGTTTAAAGACAGTAAGCACACCCCCAACACACGAGCCTTTTGATTTTTTTTTTTAGTGCCTCACTCTTAAGTGTGAATAAAAAGCTGAAGCCACCAACATGAACGACACCAAATCAAGAGAGGGAACAGACAAACCACTTGACAATTTAAACTAAAGTAAAGTAAAAATTTTATTTAAAAGGTTGTGAACTGGATATATCCCAGAAAATAAAACAAACACAAAGAGCTTAAAACAGGAAAGGATAGAAAATTAAGAGCATCAGTCAAGGAGATCAATAAAACTACCAGTTCATTAGAATTCCAGAAAAAGGCTCAGCGACCACAGCTTAGTGGTTAGGGTGCTGGCCACATACACTGGGGCTGGCAGGTTTGAGCCAGGGCCTGCTAAACAACAATGACAACAACAACAAAAAAACAGCCAGGGCTGTGGCAGGTACCTGTAGTCTCAGCTACCTCCCGGGAGGCTAAAAGAGAATCACTACTTAAGCCCAAGAGTTTGAGGTTGCTGTGAGCTGTGACAACGCTACAGCACCGGGTCGTCACCTGGGTACCAGGGTGACAGCTTGAGACTCTGTCTCAAAAAAAAGAAAGAAAAGCAATCACACTGTACTCTCTGAACTCGGCAATAAATATTTACCCAATCATAACAATGTGAACAATAATATTAACACAAAATTTGTGATATAAATATGATGGAGGATAAGCAAAGGGGGTGGAGAGAAAGGGCTGCTATAAGAGCTATATCCTCAATTACTATAACAGGAAGTATAAAACTGTCAAAAATTGATATATTTAGGAAAAGCAATATAATTAGAAATACAGAGACAGGCTAGGTGCAGTAGCTCATACCTCTGGGAAGCCAAGGCAAGAGGAACCAGACCCCATCTCTACAAAAAATAAAGTAGTCAGGTGTGGTGGTGTGCACCTGGGAAGATGAAGCAGGAGGAGGATCACTTAAGCCCAGTTTGAGGTTGCTGTGAGCTATACTGATGCCATGCCACTGCACTCCACCCTGGGCCTCAGAGCAAAATCCTGTCTGAAAAGAAAAGGAAAAGGAAAGGAGAAGAGGAAGGTGAAGAGGAGAGAAGAGAAAAGAGAAATACAAAGATAAATCCCTGCAGAAATAGCTTAATGAGCTCAGAGTGCCTGACTATGAAGCAAACTGAAAAACAGGAAGAAGTAAAGCAAAGAAAGCTACTATTTTCCAATATAAGCCTTTCAAAAGATAATTGATATCATAAAAATGTATTTATATTACTTTGACAAAATAATTTTTAAAAGATAGAGAAGAGGCTCAGCGCCTATGGCTCAAGTGGCTAAGGCGCCAGCCACATACACCTACAGTGGTGGATTCAAATGCAGCCAGGGCCCGCCAAACAATGATGGCTGCAACCAAAAAATAGCCAGGTGTTGTGGCGCACACCTGAGGTCCCAGTTACTGGGGAGGCAGAGGCAGGAGACTCGCTTGAGCCCAGGAGTTGGAGGTTGCTGTGAGCTGTGATGCCACAGCACTGTACCCAGGGG
>CAUYQV010126760.1:0-50577 GCA_963574575.1 Galagoides demidoff | reverse complement strand
TCTCCTGCCTCCGCCTCCCAAGTAGCTGGGACCACAGGCGCCCACCACAACGCCCAGCCATTTTTTGGTTGCAGCCATCATTGTTGTTTGGCGGGCCCGGGCTGGGAATTCGAACCCGCCACCTTAGGTGTACGTGGCTGGTGCCTTAGCCGATTGAGCCACAGGCGCCAAGCCAGTACATCATATTTTTAACCACACCTTTCCTCTTCGGTTAAAAACCCAAAACACATTTATTAAGCCGGTACAAATTCCTTTTCTACACATAAAAGAAATACAAAAAAGTAAAATTTGTCTAAAGCTTTTGATAAGCGTATGAGCTGGTTGATGAAATAAGATGTTTGTGAAGGGACAATTAAGAGTACTATGAAGGATTTTACCATGACAAGAAATGAGTAATGACATCTATAGAAAAATTATTCTTGACAACATTATCTCCTTTTTGTTCAGTCTTCTTATGTCACTGATTTCCTCTTTTTGGTCAAATGAACTCAGAGGAGCCACACTAAGTCAACTGCTGCTTTCCAGTTAATACCGTCACTTATAGGCAATGCCTCTGGGCTCCCACGAGCAGCTACTGCGTGATTTCATTACTTCAACTGATACAAGAGAGTAGGGGGCCTGATGAACCATGACAAGATTATGTTAGCTTTGAACAATTGTGGTCAGTTTTGTTGTGTGTGTTTTTTTTTTAATGGCCACATTCTGTTCCAGTTTTATTTGTATTAGAGGAATTTTGTTTTACTGCAGCTCCTCACAGATTAATTTTATTTATTTTATATCATTTGCCAGTGACGCATATGTTTAGAGGAGGGTCAGATTCAGCCGTTCCAAAAGAGGAGTGAGTTCTCTGTAACACAATGTCCAATTGAACTAAAAGCAATTAATACTTCTCCATTAGATCTTGACATGTAAAAGCTTTTTTTAAATGTTTCCTCCTGCATTGAAGAGCAAACCAGGACTTTCTTTTAATGTAATGAACCTTGTTGCTGGAAAAGAAATGGACAGATTATTGAACATCAATAAATGGTCAACATAGTTTAACACTGACAAGAGTTGGTCTCATCCCCCAACTTCTGCTCAACTGTTTTCATTGACTGTTAGACTTGCATGTTTTAACTTGTCCTCTTCTTATCACCTACTCTTAGAAATCGTACATCCTGGTTTCTTCTTTTTTTTTTTCCAAAACATGCTATAATTCGAATGCCCTAATAGCTGTTAAGAAGCAATGGTACAAATTAAGTTATTAGCTTTCAAAAGTTTTAAGTTTACACTTTGTAAAAGGTGATATTCCTTGCCAATAAATCTGTATAAATCATTCTCAGAATATGTTCTCTATAGTCAATAGCTTGATTTATACCAGAGGTATAGCTTGATATATATATGTGTGTATATACACGCATATATATATATCCATATATGTATGTGTGTACATAGATATGTGTGTGTGTATGTGTATGGAATAAGAGGATGGTAAGGATAATAAGAGCCCTCAAACTTGGGCAGCACCTGTGGCTCAAAGGAGTAGGGCACCAGCCCCATATACCGGAGGTGGTGAGTTCAAACCCAGCCCCAGCCAAAAAAAAAAAAACCTACAAGAAAAAAAAAGAGAGAGAGAGAGAGAGCCCTCAACCTATCCAGGAGAAACCACTCTACCATGTGTTTAGCATGAGCAAAACACCTGAAAAGCAACTAATATGTGCTTTAAGAGGCACATAAAATAAACAAGACACAGTTTTGTCCTTAGGAAGGTCACAGTCTGTTTGGGAAGAATAAAAAGCTGACTAGCAAAGCAGGATACAATGTCAAAGTGCACTGGGAAATCCGTGTAGACTAGGGGTGAGGGAAAGGGTAGGATTTCAGCAGAACTTCGGAAAGAGAGTGGGAAAATGGGTTAGAAAAAACGCGAACCCAGGTAAGAATCAAAGATGCACAAAGTATGCTTGGGAAGGATCAGTAGATATTTTAAACTTCAGCTGAAAGTTTATCTAAGATTCAATAGAGATAAAGTTAGAAAAGTAGGTTAAGGTGAGATTTTAAAAGACATCAAATGAAAAGATGTCAAATTTAGCCCTTATCCAACCATGCAAAACCATTTATTTGAGGACAGGAGTTGTATCTTTTTTTTTTTTTTTAATTCTAGCAGTTTCCTGATAGGCTAGTTCACTGCCTCTTAGAGGATAGATACCATGAGTGCATGTATGTGTAAGATTGAGTTGATTGGAAATGGGAAACAATTAAAAGCACTTAATAGTGACATGCCTGAGAAAACAGTCTTTATCATCCACTTGTGCTAGATGATAGGGAAACCCCTTGGGAAATTAGGAAAGTTAACCCTACTCTTTTTTTTTTTTATTAGAAGTTTACCACCTCTTATGGGTTTATTTTTAGGTACCATGGTAGTTATGTTGGCACTCAGAAAGATACTCACACATTAATTAACCCACCACATAACTATGTGAACGCAAGTTGTATGAAACAGATGTTGCAATTATGTTTGTAATTACTATAAGCAGCAGCATCGAAGTTGCTGCCAGATATTTCTACCAAATTTAGAAAGTGTTAGGGCATATATACATGAGTTCTCAATTAAAAGATCTCCCTGGGAGAAAAGAAGCAAAAATATTTTCGAGTTTCCTGGAGGAGGTATCTTTTATAAATTAAATTATTATTACCGATACAACATAAAATGCTGAAACCATTTTTAATAAGTTCAGATGAGAGTTTAGGCTTCATCTAATATGCAAGGTACATGGAAAACTGAGGTCCATAAGGAGAAGAAAAAGAAGAAATGTTTAACAGTAAAGTCAGTTTTATTATTATTATTTTTAATCTCAATTTTACAAATAAATTTCAGATATCAGCTTGGCTTTAGAATAAAAGTCACTAGGGAGATTGTACATTTTACAGTTTCATTCTGTTCCTAAGAAGGATGCTGTTCCCTTTCAACAGACATTCTAATCATCACATCATAAGTACAACTGGATTTAAATGAAAACCAGATTGCACTTGGTCACTGACCAAGTAGGAGATTAAACAATAAGCTACACTGTGCCTCTGGGAGGATAGGGAGCCAAAAGGCACATTTGTCACGTCTGAATCACAGTGAGGACTGCTTTCCTCCTGTGCCTGTTTTAAATAGTCAATTAGTAGGTGATGGGAGGAGCTGAGAAAGGAGGGCCTGGGCGTGTTTGAAACCATCATGAGTCATCCCAGAATAATTTGAATGCATTGCAGTGTGTAGAATGATTCGAAGCTGAACAAAAGTTCTTTCATAAATAAAATCTAACTTTACCAATAGACATATGCATAAGAGTAGGAAGCAGTCACTGGGATGTGACAGACATCAGAAACTTCAACACTTTTCTGTCTACAGGACAAATCATTCCAGCAAATTTAGCCATTGTCATTTTATCAGGATACTATTAATACATAAAAGTTAAACTTACATAGAAAAACTTAGAAGTCATTAGACCTCCCCAAAAAAACCATTTAATAATCCATTTACTGTTTTGAGAAATATTTTTTCTTTCTTTCTTTCTTTCTTTCTTTCTTTTTTTTGAGATAGAATGCCATGGCATCAACCCAGCTCACAGCGATTTTAAATTCCTGTGTTCAAGCAATCCTCGTGGCATAGCCTCTTGTGTAGCTGAGAGTACAGGCATCCACCACAATGCCTGGCTAATTTTTCAATTTCTTTTTTCTTTTTTTTTTGAGAGAGAGTGTCACTTCGTCACCTTCTCTAGAGCGCCATAGCATCACAGTTCATAGCAACCTCAAACTCTTAGGCTCAAGCAATTCTTTTGCCTCAGCCTTCCGAATAGCTGAGACTACAGGCACCCGCCACAACGCCTGCCTAGTTTTAGAGATGAGGTCTCGCTCTGGACCTCATCTCCAAAGGGGGGGGTGCGGCGGGGTGCAGTCAAGGGCACAATTTTGAATGTGTTACATTTGAGATACCTAAAGATACCTAAGTGGAAAAATGAAGTATCGAACTTAAGAATTGTCAGCTTTTAGATAATATTTAAAACTATGGGATTGGAAGAGGTAACATAAAGACGGAATATAGAGAGAAGGTAAGGTTCTAACACTAAGAATCTGGACATTAGAGGTAAGAGGAGAAACCAGCAAAGGAAGCTAAGAAAAAGCCAGCTAGTTAAGCAGAAGAATAATTAAGAATAAAAGGTGTCCTGGAAAACATGTGAAGAAAGCTTTAAAAAAGGTGACGCAACTGTCAGTGGTACAGATTGGCAAGTAAACTGAGAACCACGACTTTCACATTTGACTTGACGATGCGTGAGTCATTAGTGACCTTGACAAAGGACGTTTCCATGGAAAGGTGGGAGGCAGGTACGATTGGACTGAGTTAAGAGAGAATTGTAGGGGAAGAATCAGAGGCAAAGATAGCAGACAACTCCTTACAAGAGTTTAACTGTAAAAGGATGAGAAATGGGATGGTAATTGCAGAGAGATAAGAATCAAGGGAAGAATTGCTAAATCGTTTCAGTAGGTTTATTTCTTCAGTAAAGAGAGAGGAAAGAAAATAAGGTAAAGGGAAACAGTTGCTGGAGCTCTATCCTTTATCACCTGGGAGAGGTGGGCTGCAGAGAACAATTAAAGACACGATTGCTTTAGCTAACCCCCCTCAGTGTAGTTCTTAATCATGTTAATGGACCTGCACAGCAGTCTCGTTGAGTATTAATGATGATGCTTTGCTGAGCACTCTCAGCATACCAGGCACTGCTTTCATCACTTTGCTTTGTCTCATCCTCAAAACCATTCCATGAGTCAAATTGAGCCTACACTTCATTCATTTATTCAATCATTGCACAAATATTTAATAAAAGCCTACTGTATCCTAAGCTCTATATTAGCTATTGGGGAATAAAAGGTGAATAAAAACCTCAGGTAAGAGTTGCAGAATGTTCATAATGTGCCAGGCTTTTTGCTAGTTACTCTCTATGTATGGGTTGTGGTGGCTGACACACGTAATCCTGGCACAGGGGGAGGCTGAGGCAGGAGGATGGCTTGAGGTCAGGAGTTTAGTCTCACTGACTTCTCACACTAACTCTGGGAGATCTACATCTTATAGATTAGAAAACTGAGGTTTAGACAAGTTAAATAACACCCAGGAGAATGTATCTATGATGCAAATTCCAATTATGCAATTCTACTATGTTACCTGCACATTTTCTGCCCTCTGTGCTACACAAGATAATCCTTTACACTGTGATTGTGGAGATGGGCAAACATTAACAAGAAGGAAAGAAGGAAGGAAAGAGGCTGGGTGCAGTAGCTCACACCTGTAATCCTAGCCCTCTGGCAGGCCTCGGTGGAAGACTCACTGGTGGGCAGAATCACTTGTGGTTCAACACCTGCCTGAGAAAAGAAAGACCCCATCTCTCCTAAAAATAGAAAATTCAGCCAGGCATGGTGGTGCACACCTGTAGTCCCAGCTACTTGAGAGGCTGAGGCCAGAGGATTGCTTGAGCCCAGGAGTTTGCATGAGCTGGATTGAGGCGATGGCACTCTAGCCCGGATGACAGAGCAAGACTCTGTCTCAAAAAGAAAGAGGAAAAGAAAGAAGGAAATGAATGAATCCAAAAATATGCCAAGCACCGAAAAGTCAAAAAATACAAAACCTAGATGAAAATGCCGATGAGAATTGGGGGAAATGAAGACTGAGAAGCTCCTTTTAGATGGGCTGCTTGGACGTCACTAACAAATACAACGACGTTTTTCGGAACGATAACAGAATGCAAACTGAGGGCAGACGAGTGCATGGGAGAGGGAGCGGTGAAGGATGTAATTATGAAAGGGAGCTGAGAAGTGGGGAGGGATGTAACAAGTGAGGTGTATCCAAGCCAGGGCTTTTTCAGCACAGGAGATAGGATGTGAAAGGCTGAGGATATGCAGATAGAAATGACTCAGTAGACAGGAGCATCATCTATTGTGGATAATACCGAAAGGAGAACACTGTAAATTCCGAAAGAAAGTGCGAGAAATAGGGTCTGTTAACTCAAATGCAGAGAATAGCCCATTAATATGAGAAACACTGCCTCTTTATTACACTGGAAAGTAGAAACAGGTCCGGTAGGTTGGTTGCTAAGTTTGATAATGGAAGGGAAGATAAATTTGCGGATAAAAACAGAGCCAAAGCCTGAGCCCAGGTCTGTCTACATCAAAGCAGCACAGCCATCAGCCTTCCCCAAACTGCTTTCCCCTGAGAAGCAGGGACTCTGCAGCGCCGGGGGGAATCATTTTCCTAAAGCAAAAATGGCCATAACTGCCTCACCCTGCCTGTTCTTTCCCCCTAACAGGATCACTGCACACAGATTTTAGAAAGGACAGAAAGATAACTTTCCTCATTCTAAGAAAAAGGGCAGAAAAATACCAAGCAGGCAGATTCCTCCCCTACCAGGAGAGGGAGAAGAACCTGCTTGTTGTTCTTAACATGGATAAGAAGCCACTTTCTATGATTGATTCAAATTTGAAATACTTCCCAGTTCTGGGCTTCAAGCTTCCTGCCAGAGCCTGTTGCTCCTATTAAATTTTGGAAACGGTCGGAGACAAGCATTTCTCTAAAATACCGGTTGTTACAATGATTTTCCCCTCTCTACTCGGTCTCCATCTCGCCTCCCTGCTTGTTTCTCTGCCGTTATTCTTGACTGTTCTTCCCAGTCTTTACTAAAACAACATCGAAGCGTTTCTCTTCCATCTGCTTTCTTTCTTTCTCTTTGCCATCTACATTTTCTAATCATTTTCTGATTTAGAAGTAGCTTTCTTGGCATCAGGATCCATATGCCACACGTTGTTTTACAGAATGGTTTCTGTGACAATCCTAGAAAAGTCTGGAATTTAATTTGGTTTGAACATCCACCTAACCATGGTTTTTCTCCCTCCAGATAATTTCAGGAACAGCGGTTTTGTTATTCTAATTCACACCCAACCCTCCCGATCAGGATCCTGGCTTATCCTTAACCATTATCATTCATCTCTTATTTCTCGGTCAATTTCACCCACTCCTCATCATTCTCCTCAGTAATCCTGTCAAAAATCAATTTGCTGCTTCCTCTGCTATTAAAGTGGCTTATCCAGCAATTCTTTCCTTTTATGGTACAGAAATGAAGGTGGAAATCAACTTGCCTTTGATGATTCCTAATGCAGGCACGACTGAGTTCCTAATGCAGGTACTGTACCATTTTAGATAATTTGCAGAGACAGCTGCACTTTAGTCAAACCTTATTAAAATGGAAATGTTCATTATAATTCAAGAGTGCTTGCTGAATTGTACATTAGGGTGTTCACTGAAAGCATTTGCTCTCAGGGTAATGTGTAATTACTAACATGACTATAATAAAGGCTATTGAAAGTAAAGCCGTGCCTATGCCCAGGATTACACCAGAGACAAAGAAACCCAGAAAGAAAGAAAGATTCTTAGACCTGCAGGGAACTCGGGGTTTTAGATACCAAAGCAGTTTAATTAGGGCTAGAGCTGCCACGTATTTAGTCTACCTAGGGGATGGAAGGGTAAAGATATTGTCAGTGTTTGCAAATTATACCCTAAAGCTTGGAATTCGGGATTGCCCTCGGAGAAAATATAAACCGTGACATTAATACTGAGAGGTGAAAGCTATTCCTAAAGGTAGCAAGCATAGCCTAGACCCTAACTTGTCAACAGGAAGTGGAGATTTTCCCAGAGTATCGATCTAGTTGGGATCTCTCAGTATTTAAAACTGAACTGTGCTTAGATGGCTAAGAGAAGAAGACAAGGGAAGACACAGCTACACGGGCTTTGTGCTTCCTGCATCCCTGCACTGTGACTCCAAAGACCCCTCTAAGGGGGTTTCAGGAGTTCTGTTTTCGGTTGGAAGCTTGCTATTTAAAGCATTGATTAAAAGTGATGATCGTGGCTCAGTGCCTGTAGCTCAGCAGCTAGGGCACCAGCCACACACACTGGAGTTGGCAGGTTCGAATCCAGCTGGGCTCACCAAACAACAATGACAACTACAATCAAAAAATAGTCAGGCATTGTGGTGAGCGCCTATAGTTCCAGCTACTTGGGAGGCTGAGGCAAGAGAATCGCTTGAGCCCAAGAGTTGGAGGTTGCTGTGAGCTGTGACGCCACAGCACTCTGCCCAAGGGAACGGCTTGAGACTCTGTCTCAAAAAAATAATGAATAATAATTAAAAAAAAAAAACTGGTGACCATTTTCAAATTTATATTTTGATGCAATTTCGTACTGACAGAAAAGTTGCAAAAATAGTACAAAGAAATCCTGTATACTTTTCACCCAAATGTGTGAATGTTGTAGTTTACATTTGATTTATTCTTTTTCTACAGTAAATATGCGTATGTGTATTTTTCTAACTACTTGATTATAACATGTAGATGTAATGCGCCCTTAGCCCCAAATACTTCAGCACATATTTCTTCTCTAGCCATTAGCAAATTTATAAATTATCAAAAATCAAAAAATTAACAGTGGTTCAATATTATCACTTTATTTCAGATATCACCAATGCTTCAGTAATGTCCTTTATAACAATTACAAAAATCCCAGACTAAACATTGGTTCCATTCAAGTCTCCTTAGCCTCTGTGGAGTTGGAACTGTTCCTTAGCCTTTCACAGCAGTGACATTTGCATAATACATATCACTGTGTTACAGATGCCCTCAATTTGCCCTCACATGATGTTTGTTCTGATTAGGTTACATTTACACATTTTTTGAGGAATACTATGTATCACAGAGTCATGATCTTACCTTCTTCTTTTTTAGTAAGTCTTTTAAATTCCCACCTCGTCCTCTTGGTGCATCATTTCAGGAGGCACGGATGTCCATTTGCCCGATTGTTGGTGATTTTAACTTTAATCACTGTGTTAAGATATTTTCTGCCAGGTATCTCCACTGTTAAGGCATCATTCCTTTGTCATTTATTAGCTGGATTTTTTTATAAAGAAGACCTTCCTCTCCTCCCCTGAGATTATATTTATATATCAGAATCAACTCATTCACTTGATCCTATTATACTTATGTACACATATGCAATGGATTATAATTTTTGCTATCATGATTTATTTTAATGCTCAAATTGAAAAAAAAGATATAGCCACAAACTCATGATTTTTTTTTTTGAAATTTGCATTTCTGTCTTTTATTGAGAAATCAATGCTCTGGCAAAACTGGGGCAATAATTTCCTAGATCTGAGTAGCCAAGAGAACTGTGAACACACACACCACCTCCAGTTTCTAGATCCAATTCCTGGTGACTTTACAAATGTGTATTACTTACTCTATCCCAAAGGGTCCTTTCACAAACTGATGCAAGTTCTTTTTATTCTGACTTTAATCTTACCAAAGGAACTGTGAGGATTATCATTCCCATGAAATTTGACTACAGAAGTGTTATCAAAACCCCAAAGTGTTCAACCTAGGAACCTAGGTCCAGTTGCTCCTTGCACAAAGATCCAATTACCGAGATAAGCAGGATTGCCAAGAAAGAAAGGAATTCTTTTCTTCTTTTGAGACAGAGTCTCACTCTGTCACTCTGGGTACAGTGCCGAGGTGTCATAGCTCACAGCAACCTCAAACTCTTGGGCTCAAGTGACCCTATTGCCTCAGCTTCCCTAGTAGCAGGGACTTAAGGAACCCACCACAACACCCAGCTAGATTTTTTTCTCTAATTTTAGTAGAAATAAGGTCTCCCTCTTGCTCAGGCTGGTCTCCAACTCCTGAGCTCAAGCAATCCACCCACCTCAGCCTCCCAGAGTTCTAGGAATACAGGCAGGATCCACCGTGCCCAAACTCAAGAAAGGAATTTTTAATAGGCAAGACGCCTTATTGAGAGCACAGAAGAGACTTCCTTAAATCTATTATGTTCCTTGGGGCAGGTGGAGAGGAATAAGTCTTGGCATAAGGAAGTCCGCTCTGGGGACTTCAGAATCTCAACTCCTTTGTCCTGCAGAAAATTCATCATTCCCAGGAAACAACTCAGAAGGTCAAGAAATTAGTTAAGGGAGATGATTATTAAAAAAACACATAGGGGTGATTGAAATTTGTTCATAGAGCCAGTCACAGGAGGAGAATGAGATGACTACACCGGGTTTTAGCTTCTCCATTCTCCTAACAGTTATTTCTCACAATAAAATTATTATTGTCATAATAATTACAATATGCTGTCTATGAAAGTTTTGTTTGGATTTTAGCGATTGCTACTCAGTTCCTCAAGCCCTTGTGAGGCATGGATACCAGCCAGAGGGTGTCTTTGGCCTTCAATGTAGAGAGCAAGTTCCAAAAGCAGCTAATCGAGGTACCAGCTGGTCTTTTCCAGCAACCAGACATTGAGTAGACCACACTGACACCACTTGGATACCCGATATTTACAGAGACTGAAGAGCAAACACAAAGCAAAGGGGGTTGTTCGAAGGGGAGATGTTTATGGGACTGAACACAGGTAGAAATGATGACAGGAATGAAAGCTGGTGACTTGTTACCTGAGCAAGCCACTGAGAAAGAGTCAGAAGGGAAAAAAGATTATTCGGAAAATGAATTATGGAAAATAGACTAAAAGCGGTGAAACAATCAGAAAACTGATTTTAAAAAGAAAAGAATAAAGAACTACTTACAGAGAGGTGAAGACAAATACCAAGCAAGTCAAACTACCCGATTTCTCCTTGTCATATATGTTGTATCTGAGTGACTTATGGTTCAAGGTTGTCTTTTTTTTTTTGAAGTCTGCATTAGGGTAAAGAGGCCCTGAACTAGAGTTTAGTGGGCATCTCCTGTTGGAAGTATCATAATATAAAAATTTTTACAAGTCTGGTGTCATTTAGTAGGGCTAACTAGTAAGAAAATTGTCTTTTTTTTTTTTTGAGACGGAGTCTCATTATATCTCCCTCAGTAGAGTGTTGTGGTGTCACAGCTCACAGCAACCTCAAATTCTTGGGTTTAAGCAAGTCTCTTGCCTCAGCCTCCCAAGTAGCTGGGATTACAGGCACCCGCCACAGTGCCCTGCTTTATTTTTGTTGTTCTTGCAGTTGTCATTGTTGTTTAGGCCTGGGCTAGGTTCGAACCCCCCCGACTCGGTATATGTGGCCAGTGCCCTACCCACTGAGTACAGGTGCTGCCCTGTGTTTTGGGAAGTGTAAATGAATACAATTACAACTAAATCAAATGATGTTTTTCAAAATCATGGAAAATGTTGAAGGGTTTTGAAATTTATAATTGGTATTTTATTATTAAAGACACTAAAGAGAGATTATAAATATATAAAGCTATTAACCAGGATATAAAATTGACTCCTTTGTATCTTAACCCTAAGATAATATTGTTCATGTGGAATGTACAACTTGCATGAAATATTGCTAACTCATGGGGAGGGGGATGTTTTTTGTTTTTTGCACCAATATGTATTGTTTTTTGACTTTTTAATAATGGCAATTCTGACAGGGGTAAGGTGGCATCTCATTGTGGTTATCATTTGCATTTCCTTTATAATTAATTATGGTGAGCATTGGTTCACATGTTTCTTGGCCATTTGTCTATTTTGAGACAGGCTGTCACTCTGTCACCTGAGCTACTAGTTTGCTGCAACGTCAAACTTTTGGGTTCCAGCAATATTTCTGCTGAGTAGCTGGGACTACAGGTGCATGCCTGTAGTAATTTTTTTTTTCTTTTTCTTTTCTTTTTTTCTTTCTTTCTTTCTTTTTTTTTTTTTTTTTTTTTAATAAAGACAATGTTCTTGCTTATGGTTAGGCTGGTCTCAAAATCCTGGCCTCAAGTGATCCTCCAGCCTCAGCTTCCCAAAGCCCTAGGATTGCAGGATTGAGCCACCATGCCTGGCATATCTTCTTTTGAGAAAAATTCTGTCCATGTCCTTTGCCCCTTTTTGATTGTTTGTTCCGATCTTGCTGAAAAAAAAAAAAACTCATACATTTGGACACACGTCAGAACTATGGTTATTCTAAGAAGTTGAAGTTGTTGTCCATGCTGTAGAGACATCAAAAAGGGGAAAAAAAGAAAGAAAGAAAAACACAAGTTAAAGTTACAGAGTAGAACAAGTTTTGGGTTTTTTGATTCTTTTTCCTGAGACAAGGTCTCCTCTGTCCCCTAGCTAGAGTGCAGTGGTGTCATCATAGCTCACAGCAACCTCAAACTCCTGGACTCAAGCAATCCTCCTGCCTCAGCCTCCTATGTAGCTGGGTTATAGACAGCTAATTTTTCTATTTTTAGTAAAGATGGAGCCTCTCTCCTGCTCAGGCTGGGAAGATTTTGTTTTTTTAAGAAATGACAAACACATATATTCATTAATATCCTAAAGGGGGTAGACTAAATTGACTTCAGACACAAACAATAACAATTCTTCAAGGGAATCAGTTGTGCAAGAAACATGAATGAGAAGTATCAGGGATGCTGTGACAGCTCACTGCTACATGAATTGGGAAATTAGCACCTTACTGTCACCGGTTCTCGTGCTTGTCTGCGTATTGGAATCACTTGAAGACACAAAAACATTCCATGCCCTGAACCTATAGGGCATCTGTTTCAATATGGCATGTCTATGGGTCTCAGGCCTCTTAAGCTTCAGTGAGCCGTGTTCAATCACTGCATTCCAGCCTGTGCAACAGAGTGAGACTTTCTCTAAAAAAAAAAAAAAAAGGAGTTTAACGGTCCCACTCCAAAAGAGCGGTGGGGAGGCCATGGATTGACCCCACAGAACCAGATGTACAGGAGCTTTCACTGAGGGTTTGAGACAATTTCAAGTTAAACAGCTGCTTCCTAACTTTGGTTAGTTGACAAAATAAAGTTGCTGGACAAGATTATCAAAGAAACTCAAAGAAAAAAATTTAATCACTGAGAATTTTCTGGTTTTAACCTGTGGCTTTTCTCCTGAACTATTTTTCATTTTCCTACTCCAAGGCTCAGAAAAATGTACCATTACTTATTATTTCTTGACATGGTAATTCATTTTCTGAATGTCTTGTCAATAAAGAGGGTAAACCAGAATGCAATCATTTATCAACAGCCCAAGTGACCTTTAAACATTTGTAAGCCATTCAGACATATTCAATATTGCCTTGTATATTAAATGATAAAATAACTAAGGCATCTGTAAACATTGAACCGTGTCATTTTGTATCATAATTCTCGACAGCTTGAAACTCAATACAATTTAAGACTTTAAGCAATGGAACCCAAGATTGACAAACGATATCTGCTTCATACATTTTTAGTAAATAAAATTCAAATTTTTAAATAAATTTAGGTTAAAATTTAGAGTAGTGCATTAAAAACTGTTGCAAGTGACTAATATAATATCACATAAATTACCCTGAAAATGATATATATAGTTTACCTATTTAAAATACATAGAATGGAGACACACTTAGAGTAAGATTATTCCTCTTCCTGATTTTTATCAGCGGGTAACCATATAATTTAATAGCCGTATAGTACAGTAACACTGAATAATGCTGAACTCAGGGCTTTCAGTGTGTCCATCACCAAAACAGTGTTCCTTATACCCTATAGGTAAGTTTTTATTCCTCACCCCCCTCCCACCTTTCCCTCTTCTTAGTTTCCAATATTCTTGCATCTCCTTGTACCCATGTTACCCATGTGTAAAAGCTCCAGTTTACTAGTAAGAGCATGTGGCGTTTGTTTTTCCATTTCTGAGATATTTCACTTAGGATAATGGTATCCAATTTCATCCAATTAACTGCAAATGACATTATTTCATTCCTTTTCGTGACTGAGTAGTACTGTCCATGGCTGTCTCTGTGTGTGTGTTATGTATACACACACACACCACACACACACACACACCATATTTTCTTTAACCACTCATGAGTTGATGGACACTTAGGTTGAGTCCATGTCTTTGCAATTATAAAATTGTGCTATAATAAACATTCAAGTGCAGGTGTCCTTTTGATAAAATTATTTATTTTCCTTTGGGTAGATACCCAGGAGTGGGATTGCTGGATCGAATGGTAGGTCTAAATTTATTTCTTGGAGGAATCTCCATGCTGTTTTCCAAAAGGGTTGTACTAATTTACATTCTCACCAACAGTGTATAAGTGTTCCCTTTTCAAGACATCTGCACCAACATCTATTGTTTTCTGACTTTTTAATAATGGTAATTCTGACAGGGGTAAGGTGGTATTTCATTATGGTTTTCATTTGCATTTCCTTTATAATTAATTATAAAGGAAATTATGGTGAGCATTGGTTCACATTTTTTGGCCATTTGTCTATTTTGAGACAAGGTGTCACTCTGTCACCTGAGCTACTAGTTTACTGCAACCTCAAACTTTTGGGCTCCAGCAATATTCCTACTGAGTAGCTGGGACTACAGGTGCATGCCTGTAGTCATTTTCATTTTTCTTTTTCTTTTCTTTTTTTCTTTCTTTCTTTTTTTTTTCTTTAATAAAAACAGAGGTCTCGCTCATAGTTAGGCTGTTCTCAAAATCCTAGCCTCAAGTGATCCTCCAGGCTCAGCTTCCCAAAGCTGTAGGATCACAGGATTGAGCCACCATGCCTGGCATATCTTCTTTTGAGAAAAATTCTGTTCATGTCTTTTGCCAACTTTTTGATTGTTTGTTTTGATCTTGCTGATTTGCTTGAGTTCTTTGCAGATTTGGATGTTAGTCCTTGGTTGGATGTATAGTTTGTAAGTATTTTCTCTCATTCTGTATGTTGCCTATTTACCTTAATAAGCAAATTGATTATTTCCTTTGCTGTGCAGAGCTTTTTATTTAATTAAGTCCCTTTTATTTTATTTTTGGTTTTGCTGTATTTGCCTTTGGAGTTTAGTAATGAATTCCTTGCCCAAGCCTGCGTTTCGAAGAGTTTTTCTTCCATTTTCTTCTAGAAATTTTATAGTCTTTAATGTTAAGTCTTTAATCCATCTTGAATTGACTTTTGGATATGGTGAGAGGTAGGGGTTCTGTTTCATTCTTCTGCATGTGGCTGTCCAATTTTCCCAGCACTATTTATTAGATAGAGTATCCTTTCCCCAGCACATATTTTTGTCTGCTTTGTAGATCCGTTGGTCATAGCAATATGGTTTTATTTCTGGGTTCTCCTGTTCTGATCCATTGGTCTATGTCTCTGCTTTTATACCATGCTGTTCTGGTTACAATAGCCTTGTGGTACAATTTGAGGTAATTTCAGGTAATGTGATGCTTCTGTATTTGCTCTTTTCACTTAAGATTGCTTTGGCTATGTGGACCCTTTGATTCCAAATGAAGCTTAAGACTGCTTCTTCTATATCTGTGAAATAAGATGTTGACATTTTGATAGGTATTGCACTGAATCTGTAAATCACTTCGGGTAGTATAAACAATTTAACATTGATTCTACCAATCCACTAGCATGAGATGTTCTTCCACTTGTTTATATAATCTACAATTCCTTTCTGTGTTTTGTAGATCTCCTCACAGAGATCCTTCACCTACTTGGTTAAGTATATTCCTAAGTATTTTATCTTCTTTGTAGCTGTTGCTGCCATTACACTAGGCCCCTCTGACACCTGTGGCCACTACCTAGATAGCTTTGCCCAATAACTACCATCACTGTTGCAGGAAGCCTTGGGCAGAGCAATCTCCCAAGGTGGGTGTGACACCCACCTCCATGGTCTCCATCTTCCCCCGGCCAAGTTTACAACAGCAGCTTCGCCACCAACCTGCCACTGTACGTGACGATCCCACAGCACTGGTTTGGACTATGAAAACCTTCAAACGAACTTTAAAACAAAGACTATCCATTGAGTTATTGCTCAGGTGGGGAAACAGGAATCAAAAACTGTTTAGTGGGTGATTCTGTTTTAAGGGAAGTAAAACAGAGAAGTAAAATTGTTCATGAGATAGAATGTGGCTGATTTTTCTTCTTTAGAACTTGAGTTCTACAATTAGCTAAGCAAAATGATTCACTAATACCTACCCAAAGTAATAATCATGCCAACAATATACTAACTGGAATTCTCTATCTTTACTTTTAGTCATTAATCACATGTTTTTGAAGTTCTACCTGCATAAGGAACTATACCCTATAAGGAAGTAGACCTTAGCAAGCAGAATCAAGATTCACTCCCGGAGCTTAGTGTTATGAGTAGGGCCTGCCGTTTAAGATTAAATATGAGAAATGAGAGGCAGGTTACGTGAAAGAAATCATATCTTATAGGCTAGCTAAAATCTTTCAAGAATAGAACTCAGTTCATTATAAAAATTTTGTATAGACATTGTATGCCTATACAAAACATCACACATACCCTTTAAAGATACAACTATTATGTACCTATCTTTTTTTATAAAGACATTGGAAAATTACTAATGATCTTAGGTAAGGACTTTGAAATGTTTTGTCTAATAATTCCTCCAAGATTTCCCTTAACATCCCATTTCCCAATTTGCCACGTAGTTTTTAAGTTGGGCATTTGAATTGTCAATGGCACAACTAAGCTGCTTCATGGAGAGACATCAAAAGTCAAGCTCTGCTGGGCATCATGGCTCATGCCTGTAATTCCAGCACTTTGGGAGGCTGAGATGAGAGGATGATTTGAGCCCAGGAGTTCAAAACTAGGCTGGGTAATATAATGAAATCTCATCCCTACAAAAGAAAAATAAACTGAGCATGGTGGGATGCACCACTGACTCTCATCTGGGCAACAGAACAGGACTCCATCTCTTAAAAAAAAAATTCAAGAGTCAAGTCTGCACCTTTAAAGAGCCCACAATTCCAAACTGCTATTACCAAGTTTTTTATAACCTTCCTGTAATAATCCTTAAGTGGGTAGGTTTTTTCCTTTACTGCAAACTCCCTGTACCATCATTTCTCCTTGCCCCCTGCAAGTACGGAATATGGAGCAAAAGAGAAGGCAGATTCACCAGTTGCTCATTTAAAAACCCACCCCATTAACCAAGAGGCCATGTTGGGTGGGAGAGAAAACGGCTGGCTTTCGAACATGTAGACCAGCTTTTGACATGGATCTCAGCCTCTGGGTAGCTTGTAGTTCAATCTCTGCTTGTTGCTCTTCCTCTCAGGCAAAAAAAAAAAAGAAGAAGAAGAATAGCACATATTTTATCCCAGGATGCCACAGGGATTAAGTAGATAATATAGGCAGAGCGCTTTAAACAAGTGTTCAGTAAGTGGCAGTGATGATGACTTATTTTAATAATTTCAACCTCTGGTACTTGGTGTGAACATATTGTGGGAGAAAGGAAAGGGGAAGAGGAGACCGTCCAAAACTCCAAAGGCAGGCCTCCTAGGGGAGTTATTATTGAGCTTGATCCCCCCCTAATTTACGCAGGGCTTTTTCTGTTTTCTCCCTCCCACCCAGCCTACGTCTGGCATTCTATTGTTGAATTCATTAATTTGACAACCAACGGTCAAATGAAAAAATATCTAAAAGAGAAACTGTGGGAATAAGTCTCCAGTCATAATTTTGACTCTGATTTTTAAGCAAGTTGTTTAACACCCTTTGGTCTTAGTTCATCTGCTCATTGGAATTAATAACGTTTGCCTGGGCTCACCGGAGAGAACAGTCACGGGAACCAAAATGCAGGCGGACCTGCCACCATGCAAATGGAAACTGACATTCAAATTATAGCATGTTACTTTCTTTCCATAAGTATATTATGAAGTAAAATCAGTATAATAACACCCGTCTTTTCTAGAGAGGCTCTGAGAATTAGAAATAATGTATGTAAAACCCTTGCACAGTGACTGACAAAATAACCATAGCTATTAATATTATCATTATTATTACTGAAGGACTTTACATTTCTGCCTCCTGTAAAAGGGATATGACAGAACAGCTGTGCAAATACTGGACAAGTTCTTTGAAATAAAGAAAAAACGTCCGTGTCTCAAGCTTCAGGAGTCCGCCGTGTTCTTGTTTGCTAAGTGAGAACACCGTGTGCAGTGGGAATGAGTCAGCTCTGTGCAACCTTGTTCTAAGATTTGGCATAATCTTAATTAGCAGTAGTCAGAGTCCTCTTTGGGGACTCACACAATGTATTTCATCAGAATTGCATGACAAAATAAATAGGATGCTTATTTTTATCACCACACCTTTAGAGTCATCAATGGGATAGAAGTTACCCCTACCACTAAGAAACTCCCATAGCAAATAATAAAGATATCTTTTCGAAGGTTTATCATTCGGCTGTTCTAAACATGGTGCTACAAGTTTAAACGATCTTTTTCAAAGTTCTCTAGCTTCATTATAGATACCCCTGTATATAGATATGTGTGTATAAACATTGTTATTATCCTTGCCTAACATGTTTTTTTATTACGATTAGCTTATTTGATCTTTCCGCTGCCCATCTGAGAGATTTAAGTAGGTGTTGCGATCTCTGTTTTACAGAATAAAAAACTGAGATGCTACAAGATTGAGTGATTGCTGCAGGGTCAGTGATTAAAACAGAACTATAATCATAATTTCTGAGTCTAGCTTCCTTCTACTGCATTTTGCTATTTTCAGTTATCTCCAATGCTCCAGGAAACTCAGATGCCCCTAAACAATGCGTCATTTTTCCAAAATGACCGTAAATAATACATCCAGACAGATATAATACCAATTATTCTAGGGAGTTGATCAAATCTTGCTATTAACAATATATATAAGAGGATATCAACTTGACATCTGAGAAGGGAAACTTTCATAATCACTAAAGATAAGAACAAATCTGTCAGGAAACTGACCCCGTCTATATGTGAGGGAGGCAGGGAGAGCTTCAGTTCAGAAGTCTGATTTTAATTGTGTGTAACTTTGGGTAAATTCCCTATCTCTGTACTATTCTAATTTCATTATCTATGAAATAAGGGAGTTTTCCTAAATGTTGTTGGCAGAATGTTGAAATTATCAAAGCTAAAACCAGTAGTTGAATTCTTGGAAATATTCACTTCTTTAGTAACTATTGACTAACATAAATACTGATAAGCATAAATATTAGAGAGCTAAAACTAATCCCTACACAATAAAATAGGTAAACTCTTCTTGTGAATAAGCTGCAATAAAAGGCAATAGAAACTCCCTACATGACCACCTCCCTGCATTGACCACCTCCTTAAGTTGACCTAATCTTCATAGATCAGACATGTACCTATCAGTAAAGTAAGCCTACTTCTTTATGTTGACCACCTCCATATGTTACAATCCCTTGGGTTTGTACAGAGGTTCTATACAAATATGATTGTACTTAGTATATGATTGTACTAAGAAGTTCAAGGTCAGAATAGGGCTAACCAAAATGTCCTCGTCAATGCAATTTTTTCTTTTTCAGAATTAAAAAAGATTTTCCTTTTTATGCTAGTTCATCCTGTGAGCCCTTAGAGGCAGCAGCCAAGTCAAGATCACCCCATCCCTGTAAGAGATGTGGGAGTAGCCAGTGCATCTGGCCAGCACTCTTAGAAGAGTATTTCTGAGATAGAGGAGGGACTGTTTCTCTTCACGTTCCACATACAGCCCTCAAGATTTACTTTTTTTTCTAGAGACAGAGTCTCACTTTGTCACCCCTGGTAGAGTGCCATGGCATCGCAGCTCACAGCAACCTCCAGCTCTTGGGCTTAGGCAATTCTCTTGCCTCAGCCTCCCAAGTAGCTGGGACTACAGGTGCCTGCCACAATGCCCGGTTGCCATTTGACTAGGGCCAGGTTTGAATCCACCACCTTCAGTATATGGGGCCAGCACCCTACTCACTGAGCCACAAACACCACCCTACTTTTCTTCTTTTTCATAGATAGGGTCTCCCTTTGTCACACAGGTTGGATGTGGTGGTGCAGTCATAGCTCCCTGCAACCTCTAACTCCAGGGCTCAAACAATCCTCCTGCCTCAGCCTCCCAAGTAGCTGGGACCACATGCATATATATAAATATCTTATGTTTTGTAGAGCCAGAATCTTGCTATATTCCCCAGGCTGATCTCTAGCTCCTGGCCTCAAACAATCCTCCCTCCTTATCCTCCCAAAGTACTGGGATTACAGGTGTGAGCCACTGCACCTGGCCACAAATGGTATTTTTAATTCATGAAGTTTGCTCCTTTTTGATGGTGGTTTGTTAGTGTCAAATAGCTTATGAATATTAGGTAAAGGTATCTTTATGCTATATAGGTTTCCTGGGTAACCGATGTACTCCTTTGGTCTAATCTACATCCTTATGCAGATGACTCTTGAATCTACACTTCAGCAGTCTGTGCTTTTTCTTTGACCTATCTTCTGAACTCCAGATCTGTATTTCCTATTATCTAACTCCAGAGCTGCATTTTCAGTTAATTTATTCAACTGACACTTTAAATTCAACAAAATCATACTCTCCTCCTCTCACCATCCGAGATGGATGCTTCAGAGTTATTCTGTTCCGTACTCCAAGTGGTCCATTGGCAACTAAGTGAAAAAGAACATTCAAGGGTCTTCACAGCCCCTCAAACCAAAATATTATTGCAGTGACCACAGGAGAGTAGTTCCGTATGTGTATCTTGATGTTGACAGAGCTGGGTTTTAATCATCACTCTGCCAGTTGCAGGTGTGAGAGTACACTAGTTATTCAATCTCTCTAAATCTCAGTTTTCAACAGACAATGGGGATAAGAAAACCTATCCTATAGGGGTCTGTGTGAGGATTTAAAAAGGTAATACATGTTGAGGACTTAGTACAGTACCTAGATCACCATCACCAGAGCAAGATCACCATCATCTCTCTCTTTTGTAAATGATAATAGATTCTCTCTGCTTGTTCTTCTTTTAGTTCCTTCTGCGATCTACACTATTCCACAGTGGGGATCTAATCACAGTACTCACTTAATTACAAGATTTCTGGCTGGCAAGAGAAAATCATATCTCTGGAGGGATAAAGCTCCCATCACTGCAGCCCCATGGTCAACCTCGACATCAGTGACTGTGATGAAACTGACATGGATTACCTCTCCCTCCTATCAAACAGGAAGTACCCAACATGACATGTATTATGTTAAAGGAAAAAATGTTTCACTGAAATCTACTCAAGTTCATTGGTCTAGTTTATACTTTCTAGCAAATATAAAGTAACAAAGCAAACAACACCAACAAATCAGAGAAATTCCCAAGGCCGACCATTTATCAAGTTAGTAACTCAAACAATAAAAATACAAAAAATAGGCTCAGCACCTGTGGCTCAAGTGTCTAAGGCGCCAGCCACATACACCTAAGGTGGAGGGTTTGAATCCAGCCAGGGCCCACCAAAACAACAATGACAGCTGTAACCAAAAAATAGCCAGGCGTTGTGGTGGGCACCTGTGGTCCCAGCTTCTTGGGAGGCTGAGGCAGGAGACTCGCTTGAGCCCAGGAGTTGGAGGTTGCTGTGAGCTGTGATGCCAGGGCACTCTACCCCCCAGGGGGATAGCTTGAGGCTCTGTCTCAAAAAAAAAAAATACAAAAAACATAAGGGAAAAGGAAGAAACTATTTTAAATTCATTCAAGGACAATGACAACAGACATAATGGTGATCCTGGATTGGATCTTGATTTTGACAAACGGGCTACACATTTTGAGAACAATTGACAAACTTTTAATCTAGACTGAATTATTATTAATTTGATGGTATTATTTGTTTACATAGGAAAGTTTTATTTTTTTAGAGATGCAGATCTCTAAATCATTTAGGGGTGGAACTATGATCTGGGGGATTTAAAGCACTTCAGATTTAAAAATAATAAAGTAAATCTTAAAAGCCCACCATCTTGAGCACTTTATCATTATGTATTAAAACAGTGGCAAATCATATGTGTAATTTAAAACGGTGGCAAATCATATGTGTAATTTAAAATTTTCTAGCAGTCATATTTTTAAAAAAATAAAAAAACTAAAAAAAACTATAATCAATTAATATACATTAATTAATGTAGCCAAAAACGTGATCATTTGAGCATATAATAAATATAAAAAAAATTAATGTGATGGTAAACAGTCTTTTCATCATACTAAATCTTCAAAGTCCAATGTGTATTTTATACATATGACACATCTCCATTTAGAGTAGCCCGGTTTCAAGTGCCCATTAGTCCTGTGTAGGTCATGTCTTCAGTATTGTTCCATACAGGACCGTATAAGATAAAATTCAGCTTCTCCTTGAATAGCATGAAGGGATGGTCTTTGTTCTTTCTTCCTTTTTTACCACTATACTAACGAGAAAAAAAGACTGTTCTTAACGTGACCTCAGATTGTGTTTCCATCCCCATTTCCTGCTGTATATCCTGTGCCTCAGCCATTCCCTTACATGCCCAACTTATTCACCCCCACAGGCTTTTTCATAAACCACATCCCTCAAAACAGATTAAACCCTCTGCTCTTCTCATTCTAAGGAACTTCAATTTATGTGGCACCGAAGATGCTCCTTTTGTCATTATCTCATCATGGCACCTGCCATTTTTGTAACTATTTGTTACCTTCTTACTCTGGCTAAATAGTGAGCTCTATTACAAGGCAGCCTGTCACAATCATCTTTGTACTCCTAGCAGGTTTCATGAGTGAATGAGTGATGCATGAATGAATGAAGCAAGCCATTAAAACGCGGATGTAAAACATAATTTCACATGGTAGGCTTTCCTTTTTTCCCCCCAATTCAAGGTTCTTTGTTCCTCCCAGCTCTTCACAGTCTTGTTCCTTTATTTATTTGTCTGTCTGTTGGTTTGTTTGTTTTGTAGAGAAGCGGTTTCACCATGTTGTCCAAGCTGATCTTGAACTCTTGGCCTCAAGTACTCCTCCCTCATCAGCTTCCCAAAGTGCTGAGCTTACAGGCATGAGCCACCGTGCCCAGAAATACCTATCATATCTAATCATAGAAACATAGAACACAAATATTTTGTTTAATTGGACATACTGAAATTATGACATCAATTATAAGCATTGGCTAAGACAGTGATCACTTACTAATGCTGAGAAGGTGATTAATGTAGCCACAAGAGTAATAATTTCTTTTAAAAAAATCCTTTTTTCCTCTTTTAATTTTAATCCTAATTTCCTCTTTTCCTTTTTTAGAATAAAAGAAGGACTGGCTGTGTGAGCCTTCTGAACTTGAACAAGTCCTTTAAGGTAGCCTTAGTACACTAAGAAGGACTTAGTAAAATAAGGAGGTTGAATTGAGAGATCATTATAATTGAGTTTAGCTTTAAAAGTCTATGGCTTTAGGGTTTGTTTTTAACATGTTCCCGTAGCAAATGGATTTACAATTTTGTGAGGATAGATACTTGTTTTTAGGATTTTTTTTAAATGCTTATTTTTTTTTTAAGTAGGGTTTTGGGAATTAGTTCATTTAGAAAAGCAATTTGCAAATTTACCTTCATGATTTTTATTAATTCTATAAGCTAATAATACCTGTTAACATTCTGAAGTTGACCCAGCAAAGTAGCTTTCTCTATTTTTAGATAAGTAAATGTTGACATAGCTACAAATATCTGTAAAATATTCATAATTGCATAAAAACCTCATGTAATAATACTGCGTGGAGAGAGAGAGAGAGAGAGATTGATTAGGTTAAAGCAATGTTGCTTTCAGGACCAAAAGAAAATTTCAACAAAGCCGAGAGTACTCGGGCTTGGTTGCAGCGTCCTCTTATGCCAGAGGAATAGCTGGCATCCGTCTAGGTTGCTATCATCCATTTTAAACCCACTCCCATGTTTTGGCTATGATTTGCCATCCACAATAGCATGAATAGCTCCTCTTCTGTGGAGCAAGAATGACACCATTGGTCTCCAGGACACACAGTTAACATTCCACGTTGGGCTTCTAAGACAAGATATCAAAGACTTTTCACATTATTTCATTAGGACTGTGAGAAACCAGATTATCTGAGAGCAATGCAGAAAGAGATGTATTTCGTGGGGGTGTATGTCACACCTCCTGAGGGTGGAACACAACTACAGCAGGGACTATTCCTGACAAATGCAAACATTGTAACATAATTCTTTATAACCTTCAAATTAACCTGAAATTTTAAAAAATATATATCTATTGCAACAGATAAGACGTTAAAGGAACTGCAGGATAAGTCTGGTCACTGAGCCTTTTTATTTGCTTGTTTTTAATTTTTGTTAACAGCTTCCCCCTTTAGATCATGCTCCTCAAAAGCGGCTGTTAGTTTCTTTGCTTTGGTAAAGGGGACATGGGTTCAGATAAAATCTTATTCACACGGGTATGGCAAGTCTGCAGCACACTACCGTGTGTTCTGATCACATATAATACTCATTTTGTAATTGGATAAAAGAATCTTTTTTCTTTCTAATGGGGAAAAGGCTGGTGCAGTGTTTCTCAATGTGAGGCTTGAGAACCACCTGCTTAAGAATTATTTGAGAAACTCAATAAAAAGACAGATTCCTGGGCCCTATGCCAAACCTACTGAATCAGAATCCCTAGGATAGAGCTCAGGAATCCTGTTTTTTATCAGTTTCCGCCAGATGATTCTAATGCAGCGAGCTAAAGAACTTCCAAGCCCAAGCAGAGAGTCCTCTACAAATTTCAGTAATGGGTTGCAAAAAAATAATAACTCTGTGTTTTTTGAAATGAATTGTGTGCTAAAGGCTGAAAAAATAAACCCAAATAATTCCTCATTTATCTTTTAATTCCCGTGATTGTGGTGGGTCTTTGGCCCTGACCTTGCCCTAGTGTACGTAGCAGAGTTGCAACCATCATCAGTAAACAGAAAAACAGAAGAGCTAACAAGGCAACAGCTACTAGATAAAACAGATCTGGTGTCCATGGTTTTGTATTATACATTAGCTTTTTTGTTTCATCCTTAGGAGGTGTGGTTCCTAATATTCTTATAACAACTAGTCATGATCAAGATAATGACTTCTGAATTATTTCATTATGCTGAATTCCTATAATGAAGAACCATCCTTTAAAAAAGAACCCTGTATTTCATACAATTTCTGTCAAAATGCCACCAAATAACTATGTAACAACAGAAATACATGCATATATTTCTAGGTATCTAGAGATGTCTAATATTACACAAATATAAAAAGTCTGGATTTTTCCTAAAATGTCCACTTTTCTTAATGTTTTTAAGCTCTTTTACTATCAAAACTTATGGCTAGAGAATCTCCTTTGTTGTGAACAAAGTATTGTGGAACAGAGCTATAAAGGCAATAATAAAATTAAATAGTCTTTTGCTTAAATTTTCTATTATAAATAAATATATATATATAATATTACTAAACAATTTGGGAAATTACTGTCTAAGATGTTATTATATTTATGCTGATTTTCTTCACCCAAAAATTCTATCTTGGAGCAGATCCAGAGAAGGGATTTTTTTTTTTTAATTTCTTAGTCATGAGCAATCAAGAAAGGATATTCTTTGAGAAAATGTATCATAATGCTTCTTTGGATAGAAATTTTGTGATAACGTAATTTTGTATTAATTTAATAATATTAAGCTTAAAGTGATTCACAATACTTTTTGAGATAAATGTGACACTCACACATTAATTTGCAATAAATGAGCCTAAGAAGACAAGGATGGATGTTCTTTCCCCTTGTTAAATCATACAATAATTTTTTCCATGAACAGTTGTTGAGTACTCTCCTAATGATATATATGAGAGGGGAAGAGAGATAAAATCCCTATTCTTAGGTGGTTAACATTCTCAGTAGAGATCAAAGAAAACACAGATGATGGTAGCTATTTTAAACTAGGAAAATGTACAAGAAAAAGAAATAACTCATGAAAAATATGGACAAAAGCGGGGAGGAAAGTGGAAAATCAACAACGGAAGCATATTTTCAAGTGGTAGGCAAGGCACCCCAATTTGGCAATTTACCATGCCCAGAACTTTCCTTACACTCATATACTATCACAATCCTTTGCAAGTTGACCACCCAAGGGACTGCAACAAACTGGTCAATATACAGAGGTGGTCAACATAAGGCCTACTGTACTGATACATACATGTGGCACGTGTCTGAGCTATGAAAATTAGGTCAACTTAAGGAGATGGTCAGTGTAGGGAGATGATCAACTATGGAGGTTCTACTATATTTGCTCTGTGTTCCAGTCCTTCAGGAATAGTGGTTTTAATCATTAATTTTAATTAATTTGATAATATTTTTAGTAAATGAAGGTGTTGCACTTTCCCAGATAACATTTACTTTTTTTGGAGATAAGGCCTCACTCTGTGCACTGGTGTCATCAGAGCTCATTACAACCTTAAACTCCTGGGTTCATATGATCCTCTGCTTCAGTCTCCTGACAAGGTCAGACTTACAGGCGCACTCCACCATGCCCAGTGAAGTTTATTTTCTGTAGAGACAGGGCCTACCTCTTGCTCAGTCGGTCCTCCAACTCCTGGCCTTACGCAATCCTCCTGACTTGGCCTCCCAAAGTGCTAGGATTATAGTCATGAGTCACTGCACCCAGCCAATATTTACATTTTAATCATACTTTTCTCAATCACTATTAAATTTTTGTTATTAGAGAGGCTTTAGTTTGGGTTCTCTTAAAAACTGAACTTGAGCCAAGGATTCATGAGCAAATAGCAATGTTGGAGGTGATACCAGAAAACTGCAAGGGAATGGAGGAGTGAGGAGCAGAGAATTGATAGCAAATAAAGAGTGACTTATCAAGCAACTGAGCACTGGGGGTAAATAGCACATAATCTCTCTGAGGAACTCAGGACCAACAGAACACACACCTCAAAGCAAGAGCAGGAGCAGCCATATTTATACTCCAACTACCACCTAAGGGCTGCCCTGACTCAAGGTCAGTTCTCTAACATGCTCCTACCACAGTGTTGACAACATTGATTCTGATGGCCAGAGAAAGCTCTCAGACAAAGAAATGTAGGGTCTGGAAGTTGGGAAGTTAGGCCTGAAAATGAAGGGGTGGGTAGCAGTGTTTGAGCATTTGAGCATACTCTGAAAACAATTTGAAAGAAATAATTCTTTTAGTTATTTGTCATCTTTCTCCTGCCCTCACTCATATATTTGTGTTATTTTTCACATATTTTTTACAAACTTGATGTCAAAATGTGTACATTATCCTGTTCTATTATCTGTCACATAATAATTTATCATCGATTTTCACATTGTCATTTTAAAGATTACATACAATTCTTTCTAGATTACTTTTCCTTTCCTCTGATACTTTTTGAGCACCCACGTGGAGCCAGGCCCTGTGCCCAGGTGCTGAGCATGGGTATGGAAATGAACTTGAACGTTTGGGAGAACTGATCAACCGGTATACACATTCGCACTGAGTCCAGGTGAAAGAGTGAAGCCAGAAGAGGGTGGTTCATGACAGACCATCAGAGAAGGTCCCAAAGAGGGGAAGAGCACATTGAGATGCTGAAAGGCAGATGGCCAACACAGTCAGGGCGTATCGGGCACAAGGAACAACTCGCGTAAGGAAGGAAGTGGGAGGGCTCGTTGCTGGCAAAGTGTCTATGCTTTATAGAGCATAAATCGTTCATTTCACAATCGTCCTCCTGTTAGCTTTTTATTATTTTCCTCTCTTTGTTATTACAGATCATATTACAGTGAACACTGCTGTGCTTCTAGCTTTTTATTTCCATTAGGTTATTTTTAAAATAGGAACTTGGGAAACTGGAATTACCTGGTCAAAGAAAAAGCTCTTTTGTCAAGAGCTTATTTATGACCTAACACGGCAGAATGATAAATGTGGGAATTTCAGGCACATTGAGCCAGTGGCCTGCAGGTAGTGACTGCAGGGGAAGACAGAGGCTGCAGAGAGTTCCTCCTTCCTTCCTCTTCTGGGGTCTTTGTCTCGTCCTTGCAAGCTTCTCCGGTGCAGGTCAGCCGCAGGGCCACGTGTTCTGGGACCTTATTCGGGCAAAGGATGGTAAACAGAACAGAAGAGCTGAGTTAAGACTATAAATCACCTTTGAACAGAGCTCTGTTTTTAAATGCTTTTTTTTTTTTCCAAAGAAGAAAAATTTCTGTATTAACTGAATTGAGATAGCAACCAGGAAGCAAATTGTTGTCTTTCACAAAGATGAATTTTAAATGACTCTCAAGACCATTTCAATTACTTGTATTTTCTATTTCTGAAGCATTTTAACAAATATTTTTATGAAATAAATTACATGGTTTTTCCTTCTGCTTATCAAAGCTTCAAATGAAAAGAAAGGTTCTTGACAAGAGAAAGAAAAAAGCCTCTTAGACTCTTTATCTATTTATTTTTTTTAGACGGAGCCTCACTCTGCTGCCAAGGCTAGAAAGCAGCAGTGCAGAAGTGGGGTGGATAGCTCTCTGCAACCTCAAACTCCTTGGCTCAAGCAATCATCCTCCTCATCCCTCTGAGTAGATGGGACTACAGCCTTGTACTGGCCCCATCTAAATCTTTTATCTATTGTTTTACATAAGCAATAGAAAGTTTGGAGCAAATTGCCTTTTTTAATTATACAATAATTCAGAGATAATATTTTTTGCCAACATGTAGAAAGAATAAGAATTTGAAGCTCTATTCCCCAAAATCATAGTGAAAATGCATCATAAAGTTTTAACCAGGTCCAATGCTAAAAAAGTACTGTATTCACATATATACTCATTTTCTTTTTTAATTCAAGATGAAACGCTTCATTTGTTTTATTAGTTATATCAAGGAATACAATTAATTAAATAATCTTGACTCACACAATTCCTGGATGTTACGCTCAGTAATTTCGCTTATTTTCCTGTTTTCAACTTTTCTTGGTGAGTTGCATACTGGAAGTTATTATTGCTTCAGATGAAATTGCTTCAGACCATTTCTGAAATGAATTATGTCACGTCCCTCACTTCCTTTGATATTTTTAAATCTGTTTCTGTTTCTTTGTTTTTCAATGAAGTGTACGAAAAATATAACACAGCAAATCTGTCCACATTGGTTTACCTTGTCTGGCTTCTATCTCGGGATGAGAGTCACATTGTCCTTTGCCCATTCAGTTCTCCCTGAAGCAAAAGTATTCTCAGGAGGAAATTGGGGATGTTGACTCTTTCTCGTTTTATTTAAACAAAATTGTCAAGACAGAGAATCTCCATACCCACTCTCGAATTCGCAGAACAACCCTATCCTATATGGCACAGATGACAGAGTCATTGAAATGCTCAATATCCCAGCCTCATAACTGATGCAAACATTTAATAACTAATCCTTACCAAGATGATAAAAGTTGGTTAATGGGGCCAGTCATGGTGGCTCACATCTATAATCCTTGTGCTCTGGGAAACTGAGGCAGGAGGATTTGCTTGAGTTTAGGGGTTTGACTTGAACCCAGGAGTTTGAGGTTGCTGTGGGCTGAAGCAGAGGCCATGGTACTCTGGCACTCTGGCCTGGGCAACAAAGACTCTGTCTCCAAAAACATTAAACGTTGGGAATGGCTTAATATAATCAGTTGCTGTATTAGAAAGAGCTGTGTGTTTGGAACCAGGTGACATTCTCATTATCTCGCTTACCATTTTCTGAGTTACCTTGGCAAGTTACATCAAGCCCTTCTGCGCCTCCATTTTAACAAGACCATTCAACATTACTGAGCACCTACCATGTGACATTCTTCTAGGTACTGAGAAAAAAAAAAAAAAATTGAAAAAGCCCTGGTCAGTGCTTTCAAGTAGTTTAATCAATGGAACATAAAAGTAAAAAAAGATAACCTAATACAATGCAGCATGTGGAGAGATTTTCTGCAGCAAAGGAATGGAAAGCCAATTGTCTTTCAGGGTTATTTTTTTTCCCCCTTTTCCCAATGGTGTTAAACTTTCATCAATGCTTCTCAAAAAGGATAAGTTCCCCTCTTACCAAAACTGAAAAGTCTTTATACTATTTCTCATTAAAGTTGATTTGTCCTAGTTTAAAGATAATATGTGAAGTAGTTAGAAAATGCCCACTTAGCATCCTTCAGGGATTTTGCTGCTGGCTTAGAATAGATTTGTGAGCCCTATGTTGATGATGTCAAAGCTATCTGGGGTACAGGTCAAAAGTAGAAGTAGGTGGATGAGAACATTTAAACTAAGTTCTGAAAGCAAATGAGGAAACAGCTGGACACTCCCTTCTTTACAGGAGAGGAAACGGAAGATGGAGAAGTCAAGTGGCTTGTCCGAGGCTAGGCAGCTGAGTAGTGGCTAAGAAGATGTGAAGTTGGGCCTGCTGACTTGCCCTGGTTTCTCTTAGTCATCCCTTTAGAGAACACACGCAGAACATCTATTGCCCACACGCTGTGCAGAGCACTGCAGAGCATTCCAGCATATATGAGATGGGCTTTCTGTTCCTTCTTATTCCATCTAATGCAAATGTCAACTGCATTTCATGTCAGGGATGAAGAGATAGTTGGGAGCGACCCTGTCATGTATCTGAAGAGATGAGGCGAAAAAAGTAAAAAAGCTTAAATTAATGTGAAGTATTCAAGGTGATGTGAGTCCCCGGGATAATACAATTAATGAGCCATACACATATTGGTAGAAACCGATGAATATTCAGACTCTCATCAGAGTAGCTGATTGGTTGAGTAGAGATAAGTGACCTGAACTGTACCTTTGATCTTAATCTTAGGGATTAAGATAGAAAAGCAGCCACGGGGAAAGAACTTTCTAAAGAAAGATTAAGGAAAAGGTTAAGATGGAAATGTTGCCACTGCCCACTGACCAAAAAAAGGGCGAGGGGATTTTGTAGTGTGGGTCCTTTATTTCCGTAGGTTACCCTTACAGACCCCTCACTACAATACACCTGCATTAGAATCCCTATTAAATTCAGAACTCCCTTAGGGGGAAAAAAGTATATTAGAAGAAAAAAAAAATCTCTGTGAATATTTTATTTCCATGCTTGTTGAACTATTCCTGGATGTGATGGAGTGGGTTCAGCTGTCAGGTTCAGGTAGTGTGTGAGTCAGGAATAATTCTTTTCAACACTATGTAACTAAATTCCAACCAGAAACCCTAACTGAAAGTTGTGGTTGTTGCTCCTTCTATCTTTGACTATCAGAAGCTATTTGAGTACTTCCCCTCTGCCTGCAGGTGACAAAGAGGTAAGCCATCCGCCTCTTCAAATCCCAGGCACCTCCCTTTTCAGATTTGCTATATCTCATCCTTTTTGTACCTAAATCTTCCTTTGGAAACTGAGATTGGTCACTTCACTGCTAATCCCATTATGATTAAGGGGTCTCAGCAAAAAGAACAAACACCCTGATGAGAGTCTTGGTGAACACCAATATATAGGTTTGTTTAAAGACAAAGGGAGTGAAAGTCTGTCGCATACCATCTATGACGTGATAAAACAGCCTGATGCAAAAGTGAGGGCCCCAAGTGTGTCTTAGCTCATGTGAATTCCTGCTTTTCTAGTCACTGCCAGGCCGGACATTAATATACCTGATTTCTAAGGGAAGTTGTACTTAAAGAGGAGAAACAAACACAATTTGGCTTCATAGAAATATTCAAAGGTAGTCCTTCTTGAATGCAAATGGAAAGAGTGTAACCTTATTAATCCCATTTCTAAAAAATAATATTTTGTTAATGTCTTCATTTTCCCTGGGAGCCACAAAAAAGGAAAGTGGGGTGTTTTAGGCCTCTTTGGAGAGGAAAAAAATGTGTGCAGCTTCTGAGCTCCAACCAAGTCATCCAGGGCTGCAGGGATCTTTGTATGTAGTTCAAGCCCAGGATCAGGTTTTTAGAAATGAGATGGAAGGTTACAATGTAGCTACAAATGCCCAACACGGGGGATGTCATGCCTATAATCCTAGCACTCTGGGAGGCCAAGGTGAGTAGATCATCTGAGCTCAAGGGTTCCACCAGCCTGAGCAAGAGTAAGACACTTTCTGTACTAAAAGTAGAAAAACTAACCAGACATTGTGTCAGATGCCTGTAGTCTCAGCTACTCAAGAGGCTGAGACAAGAGGATCACTTGAACCCAGGAGTTTGAGGTTGCTGTGAGTTTGATGATGACAAGGCACTCCACCCAGGGTGATAGAATAAGACTCCATCTTAAAAAAAAAAATGCCTAACACAGTTCTTTGGGGTACACCAAATCCAATAATTATATTTGAGCTGTAAAATCATATACAAACAGGTTATGGCAACATTTCCTTTCCTTACCTTTACCCAAATCTCTGATGAAAACAAGAATGGAAAAAGTACACATTTTTTGTTTGTTTGGATTTGGGGTAGGTTGGAGAACTTTTAATTTTTTGCTTATGCTTGAGCTTGGGTGAGTTCAGGGATCAGTCGAGCTTTGGGCTGAAGCAAACTGAATTGAGCCCTCTTTCCCAATATGTTTAGTTCCCCAATTTAGATACATTCTGTGCACATACAAATCATGAGAAAGGACACTGGTAAATGACCGAAAAGCAGGGTGGGACAATTACCACATTGCAAAGTCACTAGGCAGAATCTTCAGGGGGACAGGACCCCTACTTTGTGTCTGCTGCCCTTCTCATTAAGACAAGAATGCCATAATGAATTTAAGGTATAAGAGAAACAGGCAAGTCTGATTGGCTTCTTTAACATTCTAAACAACTCCAGTGTGTGGATGAGATAGGCACTTCCTTCATTATTAGGTCTGCCACAGGCACTGCCCCTGGTGGAGCAACCTCTAGAACAGCTCTTGGGAGACACTCCATATATTAACTTCATTTTCTTAATTCAACCTAGAAGGCAGGGATAACAATGCAGTGAGGTTAGACAGACAGGATTCAAATTCTGAATTCAACCTCTTCTTATTAGATATTCTTTCTCCCCTGCAGTTCAGTTCCATGAAAGCCATTGCAATTAGATTTAACGAGTATTTATGACTGTGTGCTAGGCACAAGAGAATAAAGTCACAGAATTTAGGTTATCAAGTTGGGGAGAGCCATAGAAGCTATGTCAGGTGGCTGCAGAATTCCCACAGCATATTCTGAAGACTCAAAGGCCAGTCCTCTGTATACCAAGACTCTCCAGGGACCAGGACACCTTTGGGGCTGAAAATCCACAGTGGACCAAGAGGCAAGGAGAATTCACTCGGCATTTTCCCAGCCCTCATGAGAGACCAGTTGCTCTCCAGCTGCCAGTGTTCCTGAACAGCTCATAGAACTAAACCAGCCAGCCCAAGACGAAACTTGCCAGGAGCTTCTGCCAAGTTTGGAAAGGCTCAGACCTGAATTCTTTCTCTAGAAACCACAATGCAATTCTCTCTTAAATAGAAGATATTAGAAAGGGGGCCTGTGGAAAGGGAACTTGGCAAGTAAGCAGAGGGGATTCATAGAAGGATCTTCCCTTTGGATGCACAGCAGATCTTTCCAGAGAGAAGGAGAAGCAAATTATACTGGTAGGCCAGGGCCCCAGGATTGACTTCTCTGCTGCTGGCCACCGCAGAACATTGAATCACTGCCTTCTAGTTTTCCAAGTAGATTGAACCAGGTTATTGCTCAAGTTCCCCAAAACCTTGACAGTCACCAAACTGTCCTATTGGCCAGCCTCCATAGGCTCACAGCAAATGGCCATTCTCACATATGTTCCTTCCACATGGAATACTAAGCAGGACTTTATACCTAGGCTCACTAGAAAAAAACAAAGATCATTGACAACAAAATGATCAGCAACCCTGCCAAAAATGAAGCCAGCTACTGTCTGGCACTAGAAAACCCCAGAATTTCCTCCTGCTATGTTGTCTTGCTAAAACAGGACAAGACAGTTATCTGGGTCCTAGTTTGGCCTCCTCAGGATTTTGGAAAAATTTATGTTGACTCTTGCAGGGGTGTCCAACCTTTTTTTTTTTTTCCTGCCATAAATCGGAGGAAGAGTTGTCTTGGGCCACCCATCAAATACAGAAAAACTGACAAAAGCTGATCAGCAAAAAAAAAAAAAAGTTCCTGAATACTTTTCTTGATAACCAACATCATACATAAGGAAAACAGTTTGCAAATAATCTGCATGTGGCCCAAGGGCTACAGGTTGGACACCCCCTGCAAGCCTTCATTGCTGCTCCCCCGCCACCTCACAGTTTTGTGGGGAGGTAACTATGGTTGTGATCAGGGTTCTTCACAAGTATTCTGGTGTCTTTTTTCCTTCTAGGCATATGGTAGAATTACACTTTTCACTCTGCCTCTCTCCCACAAAAATAAAGCGTGGCCATATGGTTTAGTTTGCCAATGAAATGTGAACAAAAACATGTATCATTTCTGAGTAGGTGCTTTAGAAGCTGGAGACAGTTTATGTGACCTTCTGTGCTCTCCTTCTCTCTTTGTAGAGAGCAGCAATGTGATAGAGGGTGACTGTCAGCCCGAGTCCCAGAGCCCCCAGCTGATCTCTGCTGTACATAGTGTAGCTTTGCTGCTTTTGGCCATTGACATTGGGGATCATGTAATAGCAGTATAATCCAGCCCATGCATTCTCAGCAGGACCAATATTGCCCCCAAGGGAATGAAAATTTGTTCCTGGATTTCGAAATAACATATAATGGTCTATGGCCCTACAAAGGGCCATAATATATAAACAAATATATAGTCTATTTGTGGCATTACAATTTCACAGGGGAAGGAGGCTGGTAAGGGTTTAGGGAGGAAAAGTTTTAAAAGACTCCTAAAGGATGAAGTAATGAAAAACAGGTCAAGAATCACCTAAAGCCTGTCCTTACTGATAAAGTAGCTTAGAGGTAAAGGACCTACCATTGAGTAGGTGACTTCTTCTAGCCTAAGAGACTTAGAGAGGGTTTCTATATAATATACCTATATATTTTATTTCTCTTCTTCATTGTCTTTCTCCCAGGCACCATGAAGGTAGGGAGTTTTTCTGTCTTCTTAATTGCTAAACTCCTAGTGCCTAGGATAACATAAACACATAATAAAAGCAGTAGGACCGCTCTAAGTTGACCACCCAAGGGACTGTAACAAACTGGTCAACATCATATGGTGTTGTCCTAGGCCTATAGTACTGATATGTACATGTAGCACTTAAGGAGATAGTCAGTGTAGGGAAGTGGTCAGCTATGGAGGTTGCAGGGGTGAGTTGCTCTGAAAGTTCACTGAAAGATCAATTCACGATTAAGGTGAATTAATAAGGGAAAAAAATTACTTACCATGCACACAGGAAGAAATCACAGAATAATAACCTAGTTTTCCAATGGAGTTCAAATATCTTTATATACAGGCCTTTCAGAGAGGAGGGGAGAAATTGAGAAGCACAGGGCACAAACAGTTGCTAGAGAGGTTGCTACGGAGGATAAAACAGATTGACTTGTAGATTAAACTAAGAGACAGGTGTTTATGACCCAAATAATTTGGGCCAGGTCCACCTATTCCCAGTCCTCATTCCCGATGTATTTTGAGATAACAGGAAAGGGGAAGGGGTGTCAATTGTCCCCTGTGATCCTCTAATCAGGCCAGTTCAGTTTATGCAGATAGAGGGAAGGAGTGCTCCAGTATTTCTTGACCTTGAATGGCCCTTGATTCAAAATATTCTCATATTTGGGGGTGAAATTTCCTTAGCTCTTTCAAGTTCTGTTGTGTTTGTTGAATGAATGAAGAAAAGACAGAAAGGAACTGAGTCCTGGCTGAACTTCCATGTATGATGCTGATGTAGACAAAGCCCACCACTGCTAGAGGGCACAGGAGAAGAAATTAACCAAATCTGGGAAGGCTCCTGGGAAGAAATGGTATTTAAAGTGAAACAAACAGAGTGAGACTCTGTCTCAAAAAAAAAAAAAAAAAGTGAAACAAAATCAAAAATAGAAGGGTTGGTGTGAAGTGAATGAAGTAGAAAGAGAAAGAGTATTTCAGGCCAAAGGCATAGTACAAAGATTACAAACTAGTAGCTAATTAGCTGGATTTGATAAACAGAGATGTTTTATTTAGCTACAGAGTTGGCTCACATTCAAAAATTAAAATTTACATTAAAAATCTGTAATTCCAGCTGCTTCTTTAAACACTGGAAAGATCTGAAGAAAATTCTTTCCATTGCCTTTAACTGTTACCTTCATTCTGCACCCTGAGAGTGAAAGTCATTTATAATTATGCATATTCTGTTATTCACCTCAAAAAAGAGTGAGGCAACAAACTGATCATATATTGTAGCCACATGTCTATCAATAGTAGGCAAATGAAAGATGGATTGAATGGGCTGCAAGTTTCAACAAGAAATAGAGATATGGATTAATGTTTGGAAGTAATGAACACTAACTGTCTTCATTCAGTTCTCTAAAGGCATCTGAGGTTGTTATCCTTGGAGCAGTTTATATAAAAGATGATGGATGAAAGATATTAGGGTACACTTAAGGAATTTAAAATGTCTTATGGCTAAAACATAATGAGTAACATAGAGTTTGAAAATGTAATACAGTCCACATCTTGAAGACCTTCGAACTCCATGAAGGAGTTTGAACTCTATCCTGAGAGCCATGAGCCGCCATTGAAGTGCTTCACACAAGTCACACGCCCGCATTTGTGTTTGAGGAAGATCACACTGAGGTAAGAAGAGAGGACTGGAGTTGAATAAGAATTATAAGACAATTATAAGAATTCAGGAAAGACCTAGATAATTACCTAGATACTGGTAATGGGAATGAAGAGACTCTCGAGGTATTCATCATTAACATTACCTTCATTTAATTGCAGTGTCATTATGCTCAGTAAGACTGACTTCCCCAAATATCCTTGCAGAGCCTTGTTGACCTCCTGGAACAGCCATTCCAGTCTTGGACTGTCTTCCTGAATATTGCTTGTCAGGTAAGAAAAATAAGTCTGTTCGTTATCAATATGCATTCAGGGTAAAGGAAAAAGAATTGATAGAATTTAGATGTCCAGTGGAGACTTGACGGAATTTTTGTAAGGATTACCACTGAGTACCTAACAGTGTCCAAAACAGAGTTAGGCAATATGTGTTAACTCCCACCTCCTTCTCTCTTTCTGCCCCTGATTAGGACTAAGCATCCTAAGGTCAGGAACCACAAATTCTAGTTTTCTTTGAAAGGCATCTGATCCTACACATTATACACACAAAGCATTTGATGCTTTGTTGTGGCTGAAATTTTAATCAATGCTTAAATATGACTTAGACATAGGGAATGTGGCATTTGTAGAGAATGCTTTTAGACACACAAAAAATTACATTATGCAGGCTGAGGTACCTACAAGAGACAATTGTACCAGGAAGTTTTTATGTGGGGTGTTTAGCTCGTCTAGAAATTTGATCAGTTTTGACTCAGAGTCATGCTGAAAGCTGAAACAAACCTTACTTTTGAAGATTTCATGGTGATTAGATAATACTTTCGGTAATATCCGATAATTGAAGAGAATGTCCAACGTGGAAAACAAACACAGAAAGAACACACAGAAATAGCCAAGCAAATAATAAACCCTATTACCTTCTCTTCTAATGCAACTATTTTTTGTAAAAGGGGGATAAAGCTTGCTTAGGTAAGTTTGTCATCTTCTTTCTGTCTACTGAGGACAAAGTGAAATTAAAGCAACATCAGTTAAAAAGTAGTTATAAATATGATCTCAACTCTGTTGGGAAAACAATTACGTATCTGTGTGTTTAGTAAGTAAAACCAGGTGAAGGAAAAAATGGAGGGAAATGTACAGGAAGTGAACAAATATTCTCATGGAACAGTATGATTGCATGTGGTTTGCTGTGTTTCTCAATTTCCTGAGATGACCTGCATTACAAAAAAAAGGTTAATTTATTTGAACATTTTTATACAGCATTCCTTTGACTTGACAAAGTTGGTTATGGATCTTTAAATAGACCTTGCATGTCAGTAGAGCGGATCCTATAACTGTTGATACTTACCCTTTTTTCCCAAGAATATACAAAAGGAAAGAAAATTGTGTATTTCCTACATGGAACGTGAGTGAGAAAAAATAGGCAAAAGGACCAGAACAGAACCATAGATAGAAAAGCACCTAACAATATTAGCTTCACAAATTTATCTTAATAAACAGTGAATGTTTTGAGTTTGAACATGCAAAATTATTTTTCAATGTGCAAATATATTACACACAGTAAGAAATTTTATAACATAAAAAAATGTGATGTACAGGGTTTATGCTTTGTCTCGCCACACTAAATGGCACGAACATCTAGTCAACTATAAAGGGTACTATGATGCCCTCACACCAAAGTCCATTCATCTCACTTGGATGAGCAATTCCATTCACTGAAATTTTACTGCTTGCTCTTAGTTAATTACGTTTTCCAGAGAAAAACACATTAACTGAGAAAATAGACCTCTATAATAAAATGAGATCTTCCAAGCACACTGGCAAGATATATTTCACTTATTCATTTCTTTATCTTTGGACGCAAAAATTTGACCCATTATTTCAAAAGCACAGAACTATCCATCCAATGGGGAGAAATTCAATAAATATTAATTAATAAACAATATACAGGGTAAAAATAAAATAGCTAAGCTAATTTTCTTTTCTTAGGTAAGAAAATAAGAAAAAGAAGAAGACACTAGGTTAAGAACACTTAGGGTAAATATATATATAAAAATTGTTTGGTCTGACATTTCTTAAAAGTTGCTTTTGACATCTCAAAAAAAAAATGTCATGCTTGGGAAGTGTGCTAAGAAGGCACATTGTTACTTGGATGGCAATGGTGTGCATCCTTACACCGTGGAAAGTAAGAGCATCTGAAGGTCAGGCTAGCACACAGCTCTAATAAAAGCAAAGTTGAAATACAAAGCAGGATTGTAAATGAAAGTCAAATTAGAATCTGCCAGAAAGAAGCAACGCAACTGTCAAAGTGACAGTGTAAAATCAGATGCCATCAAGCTTCACCACAAAGAGATAAAAGAAAAGGTCAATTTTGATGAGAAACAACAAACTGTAATATCCAATGAGAAGTGGGGAAGAGAGAAGTCATGTCCTTGGGTATATATCTGCATAGTTTCCAAATATACTTAGTTGGAGCAGAATTATGTGATCCCTGAGTTTTCCCCTTTCTGGTTGGCAAAAATGATGGAAATCTTATCTGCAATTTTAAGCTGACTTGTCTTTCTGTAGCAAAATGGCAGGCTGCTTACACTCTGGGTAGGGGGAGGGAAACTAAGAGTAAAACCCAACAGGTTATTCATTTGCAAACAGAAAAGTAATTCTAAGGATTAAGCAAATTTGACTGCTAGCAAAATTCATTCTTGGACACTGTGCTAAAGAAAATGCATTGAGGGGCTCAGCGCCTGTGTCTCAATTGGCTAAGGCACCAGCCACATACACCTAAGGTGGCGGGTTCGAATCCCCAGCCCGGCCCCACCAAACAACAATGATGACTGCAACCAAAAAATGACCCGGCGTTGTGGTGGGTGCCTGTGGTCCCAGCTACTTGGGAGGTGGAGGCAGGAGATTCACTTAAGCCCAGGAGTTGGAGGTTGCTATGAGCTATGATGCCATGGCACTCTACCCAGGGGGATAGCTTGAGGCTCCGTCTCAAAAAAAAAAAAAAAGAAAAGAAAATGCATTGAAATTGATATTTTAAACATTAGCTATTTAGCAGATTCTTTTATATCCAAGGCCTTCTTTAGAGGACAGCTGATCTCATTTTTTTTAGATCATGCCACAGAATTTCCACTGAAAATGACTAAACTGTTGTTATCACCAAAATGGTTTTCATTCTGTGACATTATTCTCTTTCAATCCCTACTGGGGTACTGCAATTCATTTCTGGCACTAACCACCCAGATTAGTGCAGGCCTCACAAGTTAGAAACTCAGTCCTCCAAAAGATTTCTCTCAGTTCAGATACCAGCTACACTTTGGGGATCCCTAAGATTTCTGACCAACTAACTACAAATTTGATAATTCCTATGACCCCCTCAGGTTTGATAATTCTCTAGAATAATTCACAGAACTCAGGAAAGTTTGATATTTATAATTACAGTTTTATTATAAAGGATATGATCTGGGCCAGCCAAATAAAAGACATACCGTGCAGGGTCTGGGAAGGTCCCAATGCAGAGCTTCTGTGTCATCTCTCCATTGAATTGGGTCATGTCATCCTCCTGGCCATCAATGTGCTCACCACCCAGAAAACTCCACTTAGCTTTGGTATCCAGACTTTTTATTGAGGACTCATTACGTAGAGTTGCTTGAGTAAATCACTGGACATGGGATTAAACTCATTCTACACACCTTGCTCTCCTTTGAGAACAGACTGGATTAATGGATTAATTACTTAATTAATTACTTCAGGGCAGGAACAGGAGGACCTGGAGATGATTTCTGAATGTCCCACTTGCCCAACTGCAAATACTAGATACCAGGCTGCTATAGATATAAACTTGATGACTTAAATGAGAAATAGTTCTTGGTGTTCTGGAGGCTAAAAGGCCCAAGATGAAGATGCCAGCTAATTGGGTTCCTGGTGAGGGTCCATACATAGCTTAAAGAAGGCCATCTTTCTTGTTGCTTCCTCACATCTGGGATGGGGGAGGAATATGTTCTAGTATGTTCTAATAGGGGCAGGAATCCCATCATAAGGACCCCACTCTCATGATCACATCTAGATATAATTACCTCTTAAAACCCCTATTTAAATACCATCACAATGGTATCTAGGGCTTCAGCATACAAATTTTGGAGGAACATAATTCAGTCAACAGCAGGAACCCAGAAGAAGAAGAAGGATTGCAGTGAAAGATAAGAAACTTAGTTTGCACATAGTTGAGTCTGAGATTTCCTCTGATTGCTCAGGCAACAATATCTAGCTGGTAGCTGGACATATAAAGTGGATAATTTTAAATCAGAGTTCAAGTGTTGTGCCTTCCCAGATCTATATATATGTTTTGATAGTCATTACTTAGACCTGGACCCCTCATTACCTGAATAATTAAAGCAGTAATAAAAGTGGCTACCTGCACTGTCTATTTGGTATAATTTGTATGAGATGAGTTCATCCTCTTTCATTATAAGATTAAGTGTGAGGGTTCCAGAGCTAAATTGTCTGAGTTCAAATCCTTACTGTACTAGCTGTGTGACCTTGCACAAGCCACAGAAATTCTTAGTGTCTTAATTTCTTCATGTGTAAAATGGGCCTAGTAATAATATCTTTCTTACACAATTGGGAAGAGAATTAAAAGGATTCATACATGTAAAGTACTGAGATAGTAACCCGTGAATATTAATTCTTCAATAAATGTTAATTACTGTTGTTACCCAAAATTATGCTTTTGGTAGTCTTTCTAAGATCTGAAATTCCACCACTAGAATTTTTCTTTTGGCTCTGAGAGGCCAAGGTGGGTGGATTGCCTGAGCTCAGGAGTTTGACACCACCCTGAGCAAGAGCGAGACCCCATCTCAAAAAATAGCCAGGTGTTGTGGCAGTCACCTTAGTCCCAGCTACTCAGGAAGCTGAGGCAAGAGAATCTCTTGAACCCAAAAGTTTGAGGTTGCTGTGAGCTATGACACTACAGTACTCTAACAAAGGTAACAAAGTGAGACTCTGCCTAAAAAAAAGAATTTTTTTCTTCGATTCTAAGATGCTCAGTCATTAAGTATTTTCTACCTAAATCCATAAATAGTATTCTATATCTTTGATTTTAAAGATTTAATCTGCTATGTTTATACATCTTTAAGTTAAATGTAGACCAATTTTCCCAGAATAAGAGTCTTTGTGAGCTTACTATGTTAAATGATTTAGAATTGAAAGGGAAGGACTCTAATTCATTTAAAACAGAAATACTTTACTCCTTTTATCTCAGGAGCTATGTAGCAAATATCTTCCCTAAACAGAAGATAAACACACATCACGGGGCCTAACAGCAGTGGTAATAAGCATAGGCATTTTGCTGGAGGTCTCTGTGAGCAGTGAGGGGAAATTCATCACCAAATACAAGTGGCTTGTGCTAAACCCAGTCAGGCCCAACCTCGACAATTGTTTGTCATTTGGTTGGCATATAATAACAGGTACATTTTTGAATAATTATTTTGGCCCAGAGTTTTACACATGGTTTCCATTATAATCCTTTCCTCAGCCCAATGAGATCATTATTATCATCCTCATTTTACCAGATGAGGAGAGCAAGGCTCAGAGAGATCATTACTGATGCCAAGTCAAACTGTCCGTAAGTGCCAGAACCAGGATATAAGCCCTCTGTGGATGACACCAAAATCCTGGCTTTTAACCCCCAAACCATCCTGCCTTCCCATTTTGATGAAGCACCAACAGATCCTGAGTTTACGAATAACATTAGCATTTTGTTATTCATAACACTGAGTTAGAGAGAATATTGCGGAATTTTAGACCTGAGAAGGATCTTAGGGATCACCTAGGGAAGAGCCCTCATTTTCACAATCAAAGGGATCAAAGAAGTCTTCACTGATGTATAATTTAGAGAGTATCTAATTCAATCTCTTCATTTTACAGATGAGGAGACTGGAATTTGTGATTTGTCCACAGTCACATTCTATCAGCAGAGTTGCACAACTCTGGCTGATGTTCTTTCCATTCTCCGTCCCATAATAATATTTCCCTAACTCACGATTGCCCCATCCCCTCTGGGGCATAGTATTCCAGGGGCTGGTTCTATTTATCCTCGTGCTATGTGGTCTAAAAGCAAGTGAAGAAAGCAGAAAAAAAAATAAAAATCAAGGGGGTCAACCAGGGTCCACACTGGCTTTAGAGTAATATGGATGACAAATAAATAAGTAATCTCGATCTCATTACCAACTTGCAAAATGGTGATTAAGACATCAAAAGCCCTGTTAGAGGTTTAAAACAGGAGATAGGTGGTCAGAACAACTTCTAAAACCGTACACTTCAGTTTCTTGTGTGGCGTTAGAACTCTCTGGATATAAATGGTTCCAGGTTTGTATTTTTAAAAAATACCAGAACAAAAGTATTACCCCAAGAAAAATGTTGGTGGTTTGGTAACAGATAGCGCTCTTATCATAATTCTAAAGCCAGGATTGCAACCTCCTACACATACCCTTAGCTTGATTCCCAAGGCTAACCACTCTCCATTCTTGCCACTTCATGGTATTGAGATACGTACAATTCTTGGATATGTCACACTATTTTAAGGTTCCCGGTTCTTTACACACACTGTTCTCTGTCTGAAACTCTCTTTTCACATTCATTTCTTTATTCTCTCACTGCTACTCATCTTTCAAGGTTCAGTCTCCATCCCGTCATAAAATCTGGCAGGGATGTATCTTACAGGCTGGATTGGTTTTCCATCACAGGATGTACTAGACCATAGGTACATAGTTATTGGTTCATTTTTCTGCCCTTCCCCTTAGATTTTCAGGACTTGAGAACAAGAATTTTGTTTGATTCTGCTTTCTTCTTCTGACACCTAATAGTATGGGGCATGTGACTGTGTATTTAAAAAAAAAGAAAAGAAAAGAAAGAGTGCCCAGTTCGTTAATTATCTGACTTCCCAATAGTCAAATAAACATTTATAAGTGATTAACGTGTAAAACAACGCCCCCAAATGTTCTGCTCCTCTTTCAAGAGTGCTGGCACTTGTTGTTTAAAGATCTATTTAAAGCACCCATGTCTAGACTGGCCAAAGAAGGTAAGAACAAAAAAGTTTAAATGTAATTCCTCTTGAGAAACATTATCTGTTTTAAAAACAGTCCTGCAGACCAGTCCCAGAAAAGCATAATAAAATAGAGCATCTTCTCATGAAATCATCTCACTGAGTTGATTATTACTAAAGAATATAGAAGAAGGTTTATTGGCAATAAAAACACTAGGGCTAGGTGTGGTGGCTCACACCTGTAATCCTAGCACTCTAGGTGGCTGAGGTGGTAGATCACTTGAGGTCAGGAGTTGGAGGACAGCCTGAGCAAGAGCAAGACACATCTCAGCTAAAAATTAAAAAAATGAAAAAACAGTTATCAGAGCATTGTGGCAGGTCCCTGTAGTCCTAGCTACTGGAGAGACTGAGACAGGAGGATGGCTTAAACCCAGACTTTGAGGTCATTGTGAGCTAGGCTAATGCCACAGCACTCTAGCCTGGGAAACAGAGAGAGACTCTGTATCAAAAAAAAAAAAAAGAAAAGAAAAAGAAAGAAAGAAAGAAAGAAAGAAAGAAAGAAAGAAAGAGAAAAAACTGGGAGATGTAAAACAAACAAAAAAATATGTAGACATGGCTAAACAATCAAAGAATGTGGAATACTGAAAGAGATAATTTGGCACAAAACATAGGCTGTGTTTCTGAAAGAGAAAAAAATGCGCTCAAAGAGACTGGAAAGAAAAATGATTTGGGCAGAAAATTCTAGAAGACATTAAATTAAACATTTCATTTGTTCGGATTGTAGTATATTTTCTTTGAGGATGCAAGTTCCTAACCCCATAATTCTTTTTATTGAACACCCACTGTGAATGAGGCTTTGTTCAGCTGTGTCTGACAAAACACCAGTGTAAATCACTCAGCAAGCTGGGCCGAAGGATCATTACACCAACAATTAATCAGGCTTTTCTTTCATTCTCCTTTCAAGGGGTGAAAATGTTGTAACTATTAGTATGTCTAATAAATTGAAACCTGATATGCATCTGCTAGGGTCAGAAGAATCCATTACAAAACAGAAAACATGCCTCCAATCAAACTATCTGGTCCCTTGCATTATTTTCTAAAGCATTTGTAAACACATCCGATCTAACAATAGGTTTAAAAAAAAAACGGTCATTATTAATTTTAAAGGAACTCAAAGTTAACAGCTCAACAGTCTTGAGCAGAAATGAAAGGTCCATTAATTGCACGAACTTTAATTTAGCAAAACTTCATCGTGGTCTCCTGCTCAATATTTTATAAACAAAAAAAACACTTAATACCTGTTATGACAGGGTAAGCAGCTTCAAGAAGAGCTGTGCAATGGCCATATAAAAACCTCCATAAATGTGGCACTCGTCGGGGTTAATGGAAATGTTGATAATGAAATCTGGAATCAAATCGATGACACTGAGAGGTCAGAGTGAGAGTGTTTAAAAAAGCTCAAGCTCAAAGCCATGCTTACTGTAAGAAGTCAAGAATTGTGATATACTTTAATATTTTTGAGACGTGTTTTTGTGTGATAGTTCACCATAATTCTTCAGTCAAAAGCCTGATGGGTTTGAACACCTTCTATAAGCTGGAAATGGGATAAATACAACTAAAGAGCTGCTCTCAAGGAGCTCACACTTGTAGTGGAAACTGATGTGGAGCTAATTATAAAACTAGAGGATCATTGCAGTGATACAAATATTGGCCAAGAGAGGGGTTATTACTCTCTATGAGCATTCTGGAGGCTCCGATAACTGAAGTATAACTTTAGATAGAAAAAGAGGGACAGGCCTTCCTAGAAGTGAAAACAAATGCTTGATGCCACACACTAGATTATAATGCCACACACTAGATTATAAATTCATTGAGGACAGAAACTGTCTTTGATTTCTTTACATAATTCATAAGTAGAATTAATATAATAATTGAATTAATTAATAATTCAATAATTACATTTTGATTAATTGCCCCAAATAATTCTGCCTTACTAAGCTTAGGTGATTTGGAATTTAAAAAACGGAGGCTTCAGATAAAAGTGAAATAAATGAGAGAAGAAGTCAACTTTTCACAAAGCTAAAATTAGTTATTGTATCTCTTCATAAGAAAAAAAAAAATCAGTCAGAGGTAGCCATGGTGTGGACAGAAGTAATTTTGAAGCCGGATTTTCCCCCCCAGTTTTGCTGATTCGTGAGGCTCATGACGCAGTCATTCACTTCTGTCATCACCAGTCCAGCACTTGTCTCTCACAGACGCAGAATGTGGAAGGAGGTTCTTACGGTGAATCCCAGAAGGTCTGAGTTTATATAGTTGGCTCTAGGAGAAAGAAAGAAAATGTTTAAAATAATTCTGAGCTTGAGTACCAGGGACAGATTTAAGGCTTTATAGAGAAAGGAATCAGAAAGAAAAGTGAAGGAGAAATAGAAGCAAAGAGCATAAAACAAGGGAAGGCAGGAGGAAGAGGAAGAAAACAATATTATGAGAAATACTCCAAAGCCACAGGTGATCCCTGGAAGGCGGATTACCACGAACATTTCCAGACCAGAAACATCTCAGTGTAACGTCACCTCTCACCACTAAAGATTTAAGCAGCGTTAGTGTACCGAAAGGCACAGAAATCCATACACATTGCACCTTAGTCTTTCTCTTTTCTTTTTATTATTTTTTTGGGGGGGTGGGAGGACAAAGTTGAGTTCACGATGTACCTTAGTCTTTAAAAAACAAAATTGTTTTCTTTTGCAGTGAAAGTGGAAGTACAGATATCACTACCCTATACTTACTTCATTTCCTTTGGCTATACATCCGCTGGGTGAATTGCTGGGTCATACGGCAGTTTTATTTTTAATTTTTTGAGGATCCTCCATACTGTCGTCCATAATGGCTGGACTAACACGTTCCCATCAACCGTATATAAGATTGCCCCTTTCTTCACATCCTTAACTAGCATTTGTTATTTTTTTTCTTTTTGATCATAGTCATTCTACCGAGGTAATATCTCATTGTGGTTTTGATTTACATTTCCCTGATGATTATTGATTTGGAGAGGTGGAGATTTGTTTGTTTTCATTTTTGTACAGAGGGCATCTCACTATGCTGCCCATGCTGGTCTCAAGTGATCCTCCTGCCTCTGCCTTGCAAAATACTAGGATTACAGGTGTGAGGCAGCCACTGTACCTGGGCAATTAGTGATGCTTATTGCTACACTCTTCACAACAGCCAAGATATGGAATATACTTGAGTGTGCATCTGTGAATGAATGCATTTTTCAAAGGTGTGGTATATATACGCGATGGGACACAATTTAGCAATAAAAGAGAATGAAATCCTGTCATTTTCAACAACATAGGTGAACTTAGAGAACAAGTTAAAATGAAATAAGCCAAGCACAGAAATTTAAACACCACATGATCTCACTCCTATGTAGAATCAAAAAAGGTGATTTCACAAAAACAGAGAGTAGAATAGTGGTTACCAGAGGCTGAAAAAAGTGAGGGGAGCATGGAGAGAGGTTGGCCAACAACTACATGGTTACATTTAGATGAGAGAAATCAGTGCTGGTGCTACGTTGCATAGTAGATGATTATAATTAATAATAATGGATTGTATGCTTTAAAAGAGCTAGAAGAGAGGATCTTAAATGCTTTCACCACAAAGCAATGATAAGCCTTTGAGGTGAATGTTACACTCATCACCCTGATTTGATCATTACACAATGCTGAGCATCACACTCTACCTCATAAATGTGCACAATTATTATTTATTAATTAAAAACAAAACTTTAAAAATTAATGGTTTTCTTCTGTTATTTATGATTTGAGATTCATGATTGTGTTGACTTCCTTGATTAAAATGTGTTTGTGCAACCTCAAGATTATCATCAGCTGTTTCTTCAACAACTATCCTCAACCCCTGGGACTCATCATTTCTGTGAGGTTAGCAAAGGCTGTTGTCCAGACAGCAAAAAACAAGCCAGGAAAGGGGCAGTGTCTGGTCCACTTGAAATTAGGAACATGCTTAGGTTCTCCATTAATGGTGGGATAGCCCCTAGTCTAGGAATTTTGGTATAATTCACTGCAATATGCCTACCAGATGAGGTGCAATTTTTAGTATCCAGCAATATATAAGGATCATAGATTTGGGGGGGGGCATTTTATGAGAGATAAATCCTTGGTTTTTGAAACTCTGATATGATGGAAACAAAAATGGGGGAGCAATGCCATTCAACAGCCAATCCACTCCTGATCTCTAAATAGGCTATTTTCATTAAGTCCTCACTGCTGTGCAGAACAATATGGCTTACCCTTTAAGGAGACATTGCCTATTTTTATTTGTTCCTTTCTTTAATTGTGCTTTGTTTTCCCTTTGCATTTTAGTAACTATTCTGAATCACCACTCTTTCCTCTAGATGCTCCCCTCACTTTTTGAACCTCTGGTAACCACTATTCTACTCTCTATTTTTGTGAAGTCAACTTTAAAAAATCTAAAAGATTCCACATATGAGTGAGATCTTGTGTTTATATTTCTGTGCTTGGCTTATTTCACTTAACTTGTTCTCTAAGTTCATCTATATTGCTGCAAATGACAAGATTTCATTCTCTTTTATTGCTTAATTGTGTCCCATTATGTATATATACCACACCTTTTTGCTTTTTTTGTTTTGGTTTGGGTTTTTTGAGACAGAGCCTCAAGCTATCGTCCTGGGTAGAGTGCCTTGACATCACAGCTCACAACGACCTTCAACTCCTGGGCTCAAGCGATTCTCCTGCCTTCACCTCCCAAGTAGCTGGGACCACAGGCGCCCGCCACAACGCCCAGCTATTTTTTGGTTGCAGTCATCATTGTTGTTTGGCAGGCCTGGGCTAGATTTGAACCCACCAGTTCAGGTGTATGTGGCTGGCGCCTTAGCCACTTGAGCCACAGGTGCCAAGCCTTTTTGGTTTATTTTATAACCCCTATTAAAGGCAATGCAAATTCAAGAAGTCATTTCAGTCTTCTCCATTATTCTGAGCAAAAGAGTAGACTGGGAGTGAGGTCTCCAAATGAACCAATCCATCAGGAGAGCTCCCTGAAAACAGCAACCATTTATACAAAAAAAGATAAATATTAATATTGCTTTTAATGTTTTCTGTTTTCTCAATAAGAAAAATTAAGGTTTTCCCAAAGTAATAGTATACCTAAAATGCTTATGTAGAAAAAAATGTTTTCAAAGTCATAGTGGTAAGAATCAAAAAGAAAAAGAAAATTCTAGTTGTGGTTTCTTAAATATTCTCCATAGGTCACCTTACCAAAAATACCTTGTAAAGGGGATACTATTTCCCCAGAGACGTTTATGCATGAGGTGCTTGAAGATACACTCATGTAAATATTAATAGAACCCCCACCAGAGAGCCATCAATAGAATATTAAAATTGTGTTTAGTAGCTGACAAACTAAGGATGCTGTCACTTAAATTAGCATCGAGGCAGTTTTCATGTCTGTGTTGTACTGCAGTATAGATCGTAAACTTCCCACTTGTCACTCGATTCAATCAGCAGCCCATCAGAAACTGTTAAAAGTATCTACTGATTTCCAGACACCATGCTAAAGTGATTTGCCAAGAGTCTATTACCTTAAAAGCATGTGAGGAGCTGCCTTTTTTGTGATCCCCACAGTGTGCTCCTCATCTGTCCCCTCCATAGCAACCCAGTGATCGTGAAGCGCATTTCATGGCCTAGTGACAATGTCATTGGAAACTCTTGAAGGTCCCGGGTGTTCCACAACAGATAGGTGTGAGCCAAGATGGGCCTAACATTTTGACATCTTCTTCAGATAGCTGTGTTTAAATTCAGAGAGCGTGACATTCACTTTTAGGCCCACATTCTCGTAGAGACTTTGAGAACTAATTCATAATTTCTAAGTCAGTGGGACCTTTAATAAAAAGTACAGCCCTATCTTCTTATCTAAAAATAAGTAAAGACTATGACTCAGAGCACTAAAGTGGGTTGGTTATGCTAATAAGAACACTTAGAGAAAGACAAACCTCAAATCTCCTAATGAATCTCCAGGCAACCACTTTGACATTGAACCCAGAGACTCTCCCCAGACACCATTACATTTGCTAAGATGGGATCCAAACCACCTCTTCAGCAGGACACCTCAGACTTTCTTACCCCACCTAGGGCATGCTATCGTAAGCATGAGTTTATCTGGGAAGGTTTTTGGTAATAGATATTTCCTTATTCTGTAATAGAAGCACTTATTAAATATTGAGTACAACTGATGCCACTGTTGATAAAGGTTTTAGAGCAGAGGCAGAAAACTGACAATCACAGATTGGATTCAGTCTCAGATACATATGTTTGGCAAACAGTACATTAAGTATTTTTAAATTGACATTTTTAATTTGAGAAATTTTAACCAATAATCAGAAGTTTTCCTCATTAAAAAAAGTTACATAGATTGTGAATTCTGCAAGGAGAAAAAAAGTTCTATCTGTCAGTACGGGTATCATAGTTCCACAACTGCTAAAGCTGAGCTGCTGTTCTGCCGTCAGACACATGTTCTCTACTTTATGAGAGTTCTCACCTCTTCCTATTGTCTCTTACTCCAGCCAGCTTCTACCACTTCTGTTCCTTGTACCTGCCTGGTGCCCTTGACATCTGAATTTGCAATATATGGGGTTTGGGTTTTCTTTTCTTTTCTTTTTTTGAGCCACGGTCTCACTCTGTCACCAGGATTAGACTTCAGTGACATCATCATAGCTCTCTGCAACCTCAAGCTCCTGGGCTCAAGTAATCCTCCTGCCTCAACCTCCCAAGTACCTAGGACAACAGGCAGGCAGCACCATGCCTGGCTAACTTTTCTATTTTTTGTAGAGATGGGGTCTTGCTCTTGTTCCTGCTGGTCCCAAACTCCTGGCCTCAAGCAATCCTCCCTCCTTTGCCCCAGGATTATAGGCGTGAGCCACACACTCTACCTGCTATATATGTTTTAGCATCTTAGTTGACAATCTTTTCCCCGTGCTTTAAAAGATATAAAATATGGCCGGGCATGGTGGCTCATGCCTGTTGTCTTAGCACTGTGGGAGGCCAAGGCGGGTGGATCACCTGAGCGCAGCTGAATTTAAGACCAGTGGAAGACCACCATGAGGCAGAAGCAGAGTGAGCCAGAGTGAGGCCCC
>CAUYQV010126759.1:0-55935 GCA_963574575.1 Galagoides demidoff | reverse complement strand
GCATTGAAGCTCACAGCAACCCCCAACTCCTGGGCTCAAGCGAGTCTCCTGCCTCAGCCTCCCAAGTAGCTGGGACCACAGGCACCCGCCACAACGCCCAGCTATTTTTTGGTTGCAGCCATTATTGTTGCTTGGCGGGCCCGGGTTAGATTCGAACCCACCACCTTAGGTGTATGTGGCTGACGCCTTAGTCGCTTGAGCCACAGGCACCAAGCCACAACCCATTTTCAAGTGATTTTAGGAACCGCTCTTCATTGGGTCAGACTTATCCTTACTGCCCCAGTTAGTGCTGCCGGGAAAAGCAACAGTAAAAGCTCGTCAAAATAAATCACATTTCTGAAATGTCCTTGGCCATTCTGAAAGGCAGAACTAACTTTTGAGTCCATACAAGCTCTCTCCTAAGAGAGAACACATCTATCCATAGATCTGGCTTCTGGGGCTTTGTAACATCCCTCATCACCTTCCCAGTAGGCAAATACACAAACTCAGACTAGAGCCACCCTCAGCAAGGGGCCCCAGCAAAGCAGCAGCTGCAATGGAGGCACCTGGAGAGATCTCTGGGGGTGGGCAGGGGGGTAAAAAGCAGCTCTGTGTGGTTGTCTTTTCAGAGACCACAGATCAGCTGGAGCCAAGGCCAGACATCACTCCAAACTGACAGCATTAACAGGTAGATCGCAGTCAGAACTGAACGCACATTTAAAAGTTTGAATTAGACAGGGTTGTTTCTCTGTAAGAAGACTTCAAAGTTTTTCTGCCAGGAAGGTGCAAATCTGCTTCTGCCTTCCCATCTCCAGCTTTTCACCCTCTCAACAAGCTTCTGAGTGGCATTTGGGAATTTGGAGAGGGTTGGAGGCAGGAAGGAAATCTTTTCTCTGTGTGTCTTCAAAGAGACTCAGGAGATTCTGCTTATGCAAGTAGAGGTTAATAAATGACTTTAATTGAAAAATGACCACATACTTGAAATAAGATTCTGCTCTGAAAATTCCTCAAATCTGTTTAAGCATGGAAAGAAGAAAACTAAATATTATTATATCTCTCGCTCCTTTCTCCACCTCATTCCTTAGCATCTGCGGATTCGTCCTAGACAGGAGAAAGATGAGGAAAGGTCTCCCAGTCCCAAAAGCCCCCGAAGAAAAATGAGAAAAATGAAGGGGACAAGGGACTAGCAAATGCCCCTTGGTGTCAATACCGGGTTAAGAGTGAAATCTGCACCAAGTCTACCCCCAGCTTCCCCAGCGGTTGGGCGTTTACATCTGTCGGAGGTGGTGAAAGCAGGTGGATTTGCCTTCATGCGATCACCAGCACCAAGGTGGGCAGAGAGCTTCACACCACCCAAGGATAAACTGCCACTCATTACAGTAAACACACACAGCAAATGCACATCAAGCACATCTCGCTTCAAATTCCCGGGTTATTGCGAACATGCAACAGTCTGCACAGTTTCCTAAGCAGCATGTTGGGAATGTCCCCCTGACCCCCCAAATTCTCTTGTATTTTGTCTGCTGCACTGAAATTAAACTACCCGAATCCCACTAACACTTAAACCTTCACCTGCTGGGAGGCTTTATTAAACAGGCACTTAGGAGCATGGTTTGTTGAGTGAAAGGGGTGGTAGAGGAAACAAGCTATGTGCTCTATGAGGAATTAAAGAGAAAAACAAACCAAAAAAACAACCTTGCCATTACATCCATTCTTCTCTCCAGCTTCCTATGGTAACAACATGGTTCAATTTCCCCTGATTAGCACAAAGATTTAGATTCACTTTTCAAAAAGTGCTAATCAGCTTCAGCTTAAATGGATGGAAACACAACACAAAAGTACTTTTCCAGTTATTACAGGTCTGCTGATTTCCCCCTGTGAGTGCTACATTAGAAATGCCTCTTAAAAACCCACCGACAAGTAGCTGTTTATTTTGAAAATCCAGGTACCGCACATACTCTATCAAAGTACAGAAAAAGGGTGTCCAGTCACCACCTGCTCATCGATATCCTCTTCAGGATAAAGGGTTAGGGGCTGTCAGGATCTCCTCATTTCCGTACAGATGGCGTTCACTACCAAAGAACAAACCAAATAAAGCCACACTGATCTTCAATCCATTTCTACTAGGTGCCATGTATACATGTGAAAGTAAATATTTTAAGTAAATATTCGAAGATGGGACCTTGCCTAGAGATTTACATGTAATTTTAAAATACAGCAAAATCAAATGGTTGTGTTAAGTCAATGTTTCTTAATGTCTAAAGTTGTTCTGGCAATATTGACATTAGTACTGGTTGCGGAAGGAGAAAGGAACCCTGAAATAGATTTTATCCTCTCCTGGAAGTAAAATGTAACAGAAAACAAAAAGATCTGAAATATCAGCTTTGGGACAAGGAGGACCCATATCAGCACCTCCTACAGGTACAAAATCATTAACATACTGAAAGGAGGGGAAACCATACATTTCTTGGCTAAAAATGTGGTACTAAAGTTCTTAACGGGGCTCCTATCACTGTTCCATTAAAATCTTCCTTCCCATTCTGTCCCTGTGTTAGCCATTCCCACAGTCTGAAGAATTTGAGGACTTCTCTTTAGTGGCTATGCTATAAAATAATTCACTTATGTTTTTCTTCTTTCATTCTTGACTCTAATCCAGGTGTATGCTGGAGACCTTCCCAACTCCACTATCTCCATGAAAGCCAGAATTTCTGTGGTCTTCCCCAGTGGACGTCAGGCCTTGGATCTTTAATCAAGGGCTGGTAGGGGACACTAGAGAATGGTGGAATCAGCTCAGACCTGGTTTCAAGTACCAGTTAAAAGTTGTGTGAGCATGTGCAAGTTCAACCGTGTGACCTCTCTCTGCATCTTGGTTTTAATATTTATGTGATGGATCTAATGATGTACATCTCATAAGGTTGTTATGTGACATAAATTAGAGATCTGTCTGTTCATTACCTGGCACATATTATAGAGATATAACAATGACAACCACGTTATATGTAAACGCATACCTCGCGCACTGGCTTCAGAGCCATGGTCATTTGGTATTTTGGGATAAATCCTCAAGTGCAGGACAACATGGAGGCCACGTTACACTGCACTGAACTCAGTCTGAAGACGAATACTACTCACTAGGGTTCCGCTGTGAGTTTCTTTTTGTCCCACGGGGAGCTCTAATAGAAATATTCACAATACAAGTGACTTGTCGGTCGATTCGATGCTTCAAATACTCGGCGGCTACCTGCTATGTCCCCCAAATAAAAATAAGCATGGTTATTCCTACTCTCAACGACCAAGCAGCTAGGATGCCGACTTAGTACACAGTCACTAAACCAAACTGCCAGAACCACTCAAGTGATCCATGATTGACCTGCAAGAAACTGAGCACAAAAATGTCAAATTCCAAAGGAAAGCTGCAGAGACAGAAACCAGATATTTACCCAGTCATCAGCTACCACTGGACAAGAGCTGGCAGACACTCCCAGATCTCTATCACTACCTCCCTGTCATGTTCTACACTCACCAGGGCAATTCTGTACATTCCCCATCTGTCGGTTCAGAAGATGTGCTTCCTAACTGCAGGGAAGTGGATTGAAATGAGCAAAGTTATTCAAGGGCTTCAGTCTTTCTAGTTGGAAAATTCAAATAATATGATAGCGGTTAAAAACCAAAAACCAAACCAAACACACACAGATAGTCTCTCTCTGTCAGAATCTGACGTTAGGTTGCCACAGTTTGAATCCCAGCTTTGTGACATACTAGCCATGTGATTTGGGGCAGATTATTTAATCTCTCTGTGCCTCAGCTACGCATCCATAAAACAGGAATGAAATAGATCATAGGAAGCATGCCATTCACAATATAATCCTCGCTTAAGAGTTCAACCAGGAAAGCTTTTCTTTCCATAAAAAGTGAACATCTTTGTCTTTCCTTTGCAATGGGTAACAAACATGGTTATGTTTATCTTCTATCTAGGCCATACGTTAATTTCCTAAGTCTATGGCTAATTATTCTTTAGGTAGGTCCATCAGCTCATTCAGAACCATATGTATGAGACTCTAAGTTATTTCTTTCTTCTGCCTCTACTAAGAAAGACCATGCTGAATTCAATCTTCCAAAAAAATCATAAGAAGTTAGCTCCACCAAAAACATATTTTTAGGAACATCTTTAGTCACTTTCTTTACTTGTTTCATTCAACACGTTCTTTCTCCTCCTTCATCTGATTTTTCTTTTTGATCAAATATCCACAATTTAAAGAATTACTATCAAAAACCCCAAAACCTGATGAAAATACAATAACTTTTCTATTGAATTATAATGCCACCTCTTAGAATACTTTTTCTTTTGGGAGGGGATAGAGGTGGGGGTCTCACTATGGCCCAGCTGGTCTTAAACTCCTGGTCTCCAAGGATCCTCCCCCCTTGGGTTCCCGATTATAGGTGTAAGCCACCACACTCAGCCCAGAATACTTATTTTTAAGAACACACTATAAACAAAAACTGTGCAGACTTGTGGTATCTAGACAAACACATGAAGTTAGTGGAGATACGTGTCTAGTCATTTTCACAGAGGTTATCATTTTATGCTGCAACGAACTGTCTCAAGATTATGGTGATAATAAAAATAATAGATGCTATAATAATAGATTAAATAATACAATTACACTCATACAGATTCATGGTCCTTAAGATGGAGACAGCATGAGTTTCAGACCTTCAAAATTGGTTGCTTAACAGCTTGGGAAATAGGCTAAATAAAGTAATATGATATTCCTCATTCTGCAAAATCCCAAAGGCCACTGCCACATAGTGCCGCAGCATAAGGTATCTAAAATCCTGGAAAGGCCATGTGGGTTAGTTAAGTGTCCTGTTAATGGCCTAAAGAAAGCTGTGAACGAGGTCTCAGCTAAAAGCTCTTGAGCCAGGCCTTTTGAGGAAGCCAGAGCTGATGTTTCTCTTTACAGTGGACTCTGCTGGGCTTCCCTATTTCTCTACTTATCCAGGCTCACATCTCTCACTGTTGGAGTCCCTCCTCCTCCCCCTTTGCCTGCTTGACTGCATCCAGCCCGATGTCACCTGTTGTCTAAATTCTGCTAACACAAGCCATTTAGCACTTACTTCAGCTCCCTTAACTAGTGAGTGATACATCTTGTATTTAACCCTCAGCCTGCCCAAGCTCAAGTTCTTTCCACTATTAATGACTCAAATCTTTCTCACTGTGGCAAAAACCTTACCTGGTGATGCTCCTCTGGCCAATCCAAACACATCCCTAGGGCTGATGGTTCACCAGGAGCTCCTGCAGCCACGTATGAGGTTGTAGGAAGTGTAATTTTCAGGACCATGTCCTTAAAGGGGCCCCTCTCCATTCCTCTTCCATGAGACAGATGTGATAGCGAGAGCTGGGGCAGGCACCCTGAATCCCAAGGTGGATGCTACGCATTTAATATGGTGGAGCGAGAAGCAGGAGCCTGGGTCCCTGACAAGCACAGAGCCTCCTTAGCAGCCCTCAGCTGCCTGAATTCAGGTGAGTGAGAAATAAACTTCTATTTTGTTTGAGCCACTGTTTCCCTGAATTTTGGGTCACTCGTAGCTATTTATCACTTTAACCCACACTGTAACTAATTCGAGTTTTTAAAATATACACTGTGAGTTAGACAAAATGTGTGCAACAGATTTAGCTCAGGACTCTGCTCTATAGCGGGCATCGGCATTCTCATTTTTTAAAATCTATAACCACTCGACCATATTTTCTTTAAAGATCTGGGATTGTCTCCCATGTGATTTAACATCCCAGAGGACTTGTCGAGAGCCTGGTTCAGGGGAGTCCAGTAAGTCTTTGATGATGACAGAGGATGTGTATCGAATCTCTCCAATGACATGTGAGTTCCTCAAAGTCATCACTGTTAGTCCCTAACGCTACTGTTGTACAAAGGAAAGGGGCTTCGTACACCTGTTTTGATGTTGCTGGAAGATCAGATGTGCTCTCCCTCCCCTCCCAACCTCAGAAAATAGTAGCCCCAAATTACTTTGCATCCAATGGTGCTGTCACGGAAGGAAAGGAACGTAACAAAGTTATGAGATCTCCTAGCAGTCTAACTCCGTAGGAAAGTCCGAACCTCCCCGCTGTCCTGCTGTCCAGCATGATACTCAAGCTGCTCTTCCAGCTCCAGGAAACCTATAGCTGGACTCCAGCACTTTCAAAAGCAGTTGGAAATTTCAAAAAATACATGATAAAAAAATGCATGAAAAATCAATTTTTTTATCATAAAATTTGGGATATATCTTTTATGCCCACATGTACTACGGATACTATATATGGTGGCACAAAACAATAAGAATAGTATCTTACTTTATTATCTTCCCTACTGATACATATTATGGAGACTTACTAAATATTTGTTAAATATACACCTTAAATCTTTATTTTTGAAAAGTTGCTTGTCAGTGATAATGTAAAATTTGAAACATTCAATAGCAGAGGTCCTCAACTGGGACAATTTTGCCTCCCAGAGGACCCACGGCAGTGTCTAGAGACATTTTGGTCACAAATAAGGACGCCTGGCGTCTCGTGGGTGGAGCCCTATTATTTAGGTCATTAATAGTGGAAAGAACATGGACTTAGGCAGGCTGAGGGTCAAATACAGGATGGATTACTTACTAGCCCAGGGATACTGCTAACCAATCTGTCATACACAGAACAGCCTCTCCAACAAAGAATTTTGCTGTCAACAGTGTCCAAGTCAAAAAACTCTGGTCTTACATTGGCTTGAGGTGATGGGTATTAAGCTCTTGAGATCAAACCCACAGAAGGCAGGGCAGTGTTGACTTTCCACTTGACACAGCACCCTTAGAGCGTAAATGGAACAAGTCTATAATTGTCCACGATGACCTGATAACATAGGAACGCGCTCAAAAGCTGAGGATTGCCAGGTCTTTTGAGTATTCAGTTAATAACAACAGTTCTTCAAGTCCACCAGGAAGCTGAAGGCATAGAAAAGTTCACAGGAACAGGTTCTCCAATATCTTATCCCATTTCCTAAGATCTAAAGATTCTATCTATCTAAGCTCTCCGCTTCTTTTCTTTTTTAGAGATTTTCTTCTCGTTTCAATGCAGCTGGTACTACAAAAACTACTGCCCTAAGTCTGAAAGAGAACTAGACATAATAAAGGGCAGCTATTTTCTCTTCTACCCACAGCTCTGCTTCCCCCAAGCAACTCCAGTGCCATCTGTACCCGCTACTCTGTGCTCTGGCCTGCAGCCCCTTCCCTTCCCGCAGATGCTACCAAATTTCTCAGGAAATTTACAGTTACTGGACACTTATTCAGAGGCAACTTATTTGCCCTCAAGGGCAACTGAAAATATTTCAACAGGCCCTAACTTCCCTGAGCTTTAGGCAACCCCAAAAAGCTTTACTTCCTTTTGAAAATAAGTTGCCTGTCCTAATTAGAATCAGCTTTGCTAATCAAGACTACAGTGAAGCTTTACAAGCCACACCGAAGAAGGGAGCCTTTAGGTAGGTCAGTAGGGGTTTTCCTAAACATTTTGATTACAACTTTAACTGTTCTAAAACACATGTAAAAGTCCTATCATTAAATTTAAACAGCCTGATACGCTGAACAAGACCGTAAGAACGGCAAATAAATTGCTGTAATCTGCCAGACTGTCACTTACCCTGCTCCTGCGCAGCTGTAATTGACTAATAGGATAATAAGGTGGCAGTTTACAAATCTGAAAGCTATACTTCTTTGTGGGGAATGTCCTTGAGGAGAAAAAGGCTCCAAGTCAGGAAGACAGAGTGGGTGTGATCAAAATCATCACGCTGGATTCAATTTATTTAAATATGCTTTTCACACGAATTCAAAAGAAGTCATCAAGCACTGCTGTACGGAGAGACAGCACCAAACACACCATGTTTATTGAGACTTTTCTTCTTCCCGACACGGGACGTATCCGTAAGAGCTTTTCTCACCTGGGGACCTAAGTTGAAGGCACCATCCCAAACAGTGGTGAGGGCAAGAAAGGTCTTCGTAGCGTCAGTTTACGGATGACAGAGGCTGGCTCCCTGACAGTGGCTTCTGTTTCCAGTTTAATCACCTCTTATGCATTGGACACCCAGAGGAAGATTCCAAGCATCCCAAAACTATACTCCCCACTGCTAGGTGTCACCTAAGAACTTGTCAACAAGGTCTCAAATGCATCTACCCAGGACAATGGCTAAACTACATGATCTCACAAGGAGACTTCTAACATAAGGATTATTGCCAGCAAAACTCACTTAAATCTGGTAAGAAAACTACATCTTCTACTGCTAATGTCCGGAGAATTCAGACAGTGTCAACAGTAAGACTGATGAGGAAGAGGAGTACCAGGAAATGGCGTCTAACTGTAGAACCTGTGGGTCACAGGGAGGGAGGTGGGTATTACCAGGAGATGGACAGACACTGAGGATTTTTGAACAGAGAATGGAGATGAGCTGACATCCAGGGTAGCCATGGAGGATGAAAGAACTGGTTGAATTCTGGGTATACCCCAAAGCTACAATAAAGGTGTGCCGATGAGTTGACAGGTATAAGAGAAAGAAAAGTCAATGACAGCCCCATGTTTCTTGGCCTGAATAAGGAAAAGTAAAGGCTCGCTTTCTACAGGGATGGGAAAACTACAGAAGCAGCACATCTGGGAGGGTGAAGAGGGAGAAAGAAAACCCTGGCTTTGAGCATGTTCATCCAAAATATCACCACAATCGTCTACATTTAAAATTGTGTCCATTGATTCCTGGACATTCCTGACAAAGCACCTGACATGGTATAGCTCCATTTATCTAGAAGTGCATACATGTGTGTATGTACATACATGTGTGGGTATATGTATGGGAGAATGGATTTATGGATGGCTGGGGGGCCTACACTTCTTTGTCTTTTCTTGAACTGGTCATTTCTTTCAGCACCAAAAATGTCTATGAGATGCTATCCTTTTTCTTTCCAAAGTGAACTCTCTGCTAAATAAATAAGTACAATGAAGTACAAGGGAAAACATTAGCATTTTCCAATCTATCAACAGATGAGGCATAGAAAAGCCATTTGGACAGAAGCAAAGGTCTCCAAGAACAACCACAGCCGTGCTGTTAATACCACAGGGTGAGATAAACTCGTTCCATGCCAAGGCCATATGGGAAGCTTACAGGGAGAATGGCACGAAGAAACAAAAGGTCTTTGGAATCCTCAGAGGATTGCCGGGTGAAAATGGAATTTGGGCAGCGAGGCAAGAAGCATCCAGGCTGACCCCATGGGCACAGCAACATCAATTCAAGTATCTGCGCCTGAGCAGGCTGCTACATCCCAGCGGGGCCTGACACCTGAGCTCAGCCCCCTCCTGGGGCCTGCCCCTCTCTCCACGGCCTGGAACTTGCCACACTTTGAAGCAATGAAGTGCTCACCACCATTGCTGTGCTTCTGAGTCACATTTATTAGATGAGACAGTGCCCAGTGAGAAGACACCCTTTCCCTACATCACCGTCAGGCTCCGCTAGGCCTTATATGCTCTCAAACGTCAGTGTCCATCCTTATCGAACCCCTATCAGCCAGTTTTAGCAAGAATCCTATTAAATCCGTTCCATAAGCGGCCCCCTCCTTATCCGTTCCAATCCCTCTTTCCTTGCCATTTCCCTGGTGATGTCTGATTGGGCCCTGGCCTGCCTTCAGCAGGACCCGTTAGGTCTTTTACCAAGAATCCTCTTCACCCCTGCTGTTCCCTGTTAGTAACTGTCCACCCACTGGCCCCCAGCCCTGCTTTGTGGCTGTCCATCCCTACTTGCTCCTGTCATATTTGGAACTGTCAGTTCTATGCTGAGGTCTTTTCACCCTACTGTAATAGTTCCCAACTAAAATCTGTTTTTACCGATTAACGACGTCTAGCCTTGGTTTTTCTTTGACACAGCGGAGTGAACACCCCTTGGAATATTTCCCTCCACGACCGTCTTGTTGGTGTCAGGGATGAGGCTGGTGGTAAGGGAAGCAAGGCAGGTAACCACCGCACAAGTTCTGATTCTACCTTTATTTCATGATTCTCCTAAAATTAACAAAATAAGTCCAGAGAGAAAACAACAAAGGCAGCCTTATGTGTACCTATATTCCTAGTGTTGTTTGGTCCCCTACCCCAACCCCCACCATCCCCTGCCTTTAATTCCTTTTTAAGTAATCTAGGGGAAATATGTCCCTATTGGGATTGCATTTAAAGTAACTATGAATTAGTCATGCCACATTCTTCCCACTGTGACCGGGGCCCTATTTAAAAGCAGAGAATGTTCAGTGTAGATGCCTCTTCCGAAGACAGCCACCTCTGTCACTTGTAGTTAGAGAGATTTTGGCTGATCCTGGCTGTGGCAAATTAAATGCATTATAAGAAACATACTCGAAATGATACCGCCTCCTTTATCTGGATGTCCAGTTTAATTCTGGCACCTCATTTGGGGAGGTGAGGGGACCGCAAAAGGAAATGACAGGAAGTGATAAAACGAGCTAAAAATAAACACGGAAACCTACAGACAGGAGAGTGTAGCTGAATCTAAACAGGCTGGTTGGATCAAGCATCCGCGGGTGAATACAATGGCTGCAAGCTTCTGGGCTTGCTGTATCAAATTTTCACAACTTCCCCTGGGTGAATTAACAACACACTGACGATGGAAATTTTAGATGGCATGATCAGAATGGCGCAGACCAAGGCAGCCTGTGAAGTTACAGCGAGTGACTTGATAACATCTGACTTCCTTGGGCTTGGCTGTCACAGGTCTTTGTAGAATTTACCTATGATATGAGAAAAGCACGCTACAATCCAAAAGCTTCAGGAGTCGTCTATGGATATAAACCAGTTATGACCACAAGAGTCATAAAAATGAATCAATGTTTTGGTTAAGGAAGGGTGTCCATGCTGGCCCGGCATTAGACAGAAAGAATGGAGACAATCTAACTAGTATATATAATATGGTCAATGAAATGCTATTATAAAACACAGCAGGGCCAGTGGGGTCCACTCACAGCCTGAACCCTGAGTAGTTTCAAGCACCCAAAAATCAAACAGTAAACAACTTCATAAGACTGAAGGGAAGTCATTAAGACCCGTCCAGTTCTGAATGTGATATGAAAATGTTAGTGCCATTAATTACCTTCCAATAATAATGCAAATTATAGAAAATAATGAGAATGTTTATCCACCAAACAAATAGGGACTGGCATTTCAAAGTCTACCGGAATAACCAAGGCAACAAGCAATGTTCCGATTCTCCCATGTCTGGCTGCTTTGCTTTGCTTCCTTTCCTGCTGACCCACTTCAAAGGTTTCATGCTGGAAACACCAATCACACCCTCCTCTGCTGGAGTAAGCCACACTCCCTTCGCTCCCCGCCTGGTGCCTCCATTCGCATCCTAACGAACGCTCATTACTTGCACACTCAAACTTTTAGCAGCCCACACATCAATCCCAGCACATTCCAGGGCTGTCCAGGGAATCTCCAGTCACATAATATGATAAATAGAGACCTACGTGGCTGGAGACTTTCCAGACAGCCCTCACACACGTATACTTGTATACAGGCCTGCCTCTTTGAAAGATCACATGGGTTTCTGAACACATAGGAACAAGCGCTTGAGGAAAGTAGTAATAATGGAAAATGTAAAGAAGGTTACGCATTTGTAGTTTATCTGGAACATCACAAGAATTGATAACATTTGCTGCATTTTATTTCTACTTACACAGGAAAAAAATGCATATTCCAATGGTTTAAACTTGGAAAATCGTGCTCATATGGGTGCCTGTGTGCGCATGCACACACAGGCATCGGGAAGAGTTTCTACTTAAAGATAATTTGCACTATAAAAACCCAGCTTACTTTACAATGCAAATAATCATCTCTTGTATTTTATTACAAAGGCTTCCTGAGAGTGTATTAACCTCCACGCATCTTTAACACACATGATCGCTGTATATGACTCTCTTTCACGGTATACTTTGGTGCTAAAATTCGGATACAGAGGAGTTAAAAATCAGACCGAAAAGAAAACTAAAAAACAATGGGGATGTGAGCAGGAGTGTGTATGAAGCAAAAGGAAGAAGCCAGCTGGCTAGCTGGCCTTTTAAAAGGTACCAGGGAATTAGGCCTAAGGCCATTAATCCCACCGTTTTCACTCCTCTGCCAACTCTCAGGGCTTACATTACGGAGCCATCATCCAGATTAAACACGGGTTTCCAGGAGGGTTTCTGCTTCTCCAGAAACCCTCCTCTCTACCCTCCCCACCTGCTGCCCCTTCACACAGCAGCAAAGTGGAATCGAAAAGAAAAATGCTAAAATCAAACGAGGCTTTAGGGATTTGGGGAGGTGGAAGGAGAGCAAGTTCTTTCTTATCTGGGCTTGAGCACAATATGCCTTCTTCAAAGTTTACTTAATTACACTGCAAGAAAGATCAAGTGACACACAGAAGGGCTGCCTTCTAAATTCAGTGCCCTTCCAGGAAGGGGTCACTTTCACAGTGGCTGTCGCTAAGGGAGCCCAGCCTCTTCCCTCCATGGGTCCCAGCCCCCCAGCTCCTGCCCCCACACCCACTTCACCCTCCCTCAGCATCCTCTCTGCTCCAAGAGCCCCCACTTGTCAGCCTTTCTGTCCACAGAATTTCCCTGCTAGGCAACTACATTATAGTTTTCAACAGGAAAGCATGCAGGGCTAAGGCTGTGCTTCTACAATGCTAAAGCAGCAGACAGCTAAGAACTGAGTAATTCAACCAGAACTAGTTGTTCTGTCCACACTGATCGTGGCTTTCCCCTCCCCCCCACACTGTAACGTAGAGCTGGTGAGATGAGAAAACTAAACTGTAACCAGCAAGGCACACGCATGGTCCTTCTGAGTGCATTCAGATGGGGCCAGAGGTCACTTAGAGAGGGTGCGGTGGTCTTGCTGCTAAGGGACAGACTGAGGGGTGGCTGCTTTCCCCAACAAACAGGGGTGCCAAGGTGAACTGAACTCATCTTCACGGCAGGTCCCCTCAATCTGGCCACCATTCTTGTGTTATTTCCATCAACATGTAGCAATCTGAAAGGCTGTTTCCACTGGTCAAGAACCTGAGCTCTATAGCTAAAGCAGGCCTTGGTTTCAATCCCAGATCCACCACTGTCTAAAAGGGTCATTGTGGCCCATCACTTGGCATTTTTAAGCCTCAAGTGCTTTCTAAGTGGTTATTGCTTGTACTGTTGTTATACTCATTTTATAGATGAAAGGTAAAGGGCCAGGAGGCAAAGCCCAGAATGGCTCCTTAATTTTTCCTGACTCCAAAGTGTGTGCTCTTCCCATAATACACGGTTGTCTCGGCAAGAACCCACAGTGTGTGGAGAGAGCCCAAGACTGGAGGGGTCGGGGCTCCTTTAACAACTAAAGCTTCCAATCAGCCACATTCATCCAGGGGGCTTCCTGGATCCCATTCCAGGCTCCCTTATTTTCTTCCTCTTACAAGCAGTGTGTGGTGAGCTAATTCTATGGAGAAAGCCCCTCCCTGTGGGACCCCCAGGCACGCTGTTCCAGGTAAACCCAACCTGGGGAAGTTCTGTACAGCCACCCTTTTTTCTAATTTCAATGTTATAACCTTGGTAGACAGCAGGGGCTGAAGATTTTAAAGCCATGGAAATGTTGGATTAGATAGAGCAGTGGTCCCCAACCCTCATGGCACCACACACCACAGGCTGGGGGGGTGGAGGGCTTTGGGGTGATTCAAAACTGTTCCATCTCCATCTCAGATCATCAGGCATTAGAATCTCACAAAGAGCAGGCAACCTGGATCCCTCACGTGTGGGGATTTACGGTAGGGTTCCTCCTCCTATGAGAATCTAATGCCTCCAGGGATCTGACAGGAGGCAGGGCTCGGCGGTTAAGGGAGCCACGCAGGGAACAGCTGTAAAAACAAATGAAGCTTCATGAAGCTTCGCTCACCTGCCCGTTGCTCACCTCCTTCTGTGGGCCTGGTTTCTAATAGGTACATCGACCAGTACCAGGACCACGGAGACAGAGCATCTCAGAAATGCTGTTTGTTTAACAGAATTGCGGCATCCTCACGTTAAGGCTATTTTTGACTCAGCTATTGTCTGATTATCTCCTGATGACAAGTTGAACTCTAACTTCCTTCCCTAATGCCACCGATCTAGGTTTTGTAGAATGTGTGAACAGATATGGGCCCCATAAAACTTTGTAAAGTATGACATTAAATACCCTGAGAAGCACACGACTGGCCTGTCTAGGCAGATCTGCCTGGATATAAAGAAAAGAAAAAAGAAAGAAAATCAAAACCCAAGCAAAGACAAGCATAGATTCCAATTCTGCTCATTATCTTAGTCACTTATTTATGGTATTTACGGTAGATGGTTTCCACATTACCTACTATAAACCCTGTCTGCAGAAAAAGAACAAAAATAATAATGAATGAACACAGCTCTCCCAAGCTAGGAAAATGACAGCAATCAGGTCAGTAAACAGTCAGGAAACACAGTTTTGCCAATGCCTGATTTGTTTTGATTCAGAAATGCTTCCTTTCTATACCCTCCAAATCTGAGGCTGGAGAGAAATGCAGTGATTGATAATAAAGCTTTCACTATTAACCAAAGCGGGGGAACCCCAAGCAATTTGAATAAAAGGCCATTAACTCCCCTATTCTTTGAATACACTCACTCCATACTGATAAGCACACATTCACACTGGAGAGATGGTTTTCAGAATAGCACTTACTAGGATTAAATTTACATGCTCTGTCTAAACACACACATTTTAAACTGGGAGTGGTAGATGCTGTACTCACATTTGCAAACACCAGAAAGGCAAGTTTTTAAAGAACAGTTTTACAGCTCTAACGCTAGTAGAAATATAATTTTCTCATACAATCTTTAAGAGAGAAACCTAATAGAAAAGTGACCTATTTTAATGACAAAGCATGTATAACATATCTCCCTGTACTTAAGAAGCAGCTCAGTCTCAGCCCACCCTGGGAAGGGGAGAAATCTGTGTGTATAAATAATTAGGCAATCTTGAAATGAGTCTGCAGATGCTCTGAGATGAGCCCGCTGACAAAGTCACAATGACAGCTTGCTAACGTGTTCACAAGACATCAGCTTCTCTTAAAAGTTGCTTTTGAAAGGATCATCTGGGTTCCTACTGGGTTAAAACACAGGCATTCTGAGGCAGCTTGTGTTCAACAGCTACATAAATCTATTAATCCATTCTAGAGGGCAGGGGAAACGGAAGACCACGTCTCAAAGGTACTCTGGGCCTGGGTTTCAAAGAAGCAGCAGGGTATCCGCAGCCGGCATAAAATCAAAGCTTCTCAGCTGGTGGGGGGAGGGGTGCTCGATGATGCCACTTTGGGGGAGGTTGGGAAGTCAGGAAAGTGTATGTCTGAGAAAATGTACTCTTCGTGCATAGAACGCTGTACGTCAAAATATCTCACCATGTGCTTTATGTGTGTTATAAGACTGGATCTACGTTCAAACTGCAGTTATATGAGCAAGAGAGCCCCCCATTAAACAGGTGAGGTTTAGGTCAACCACAGCAAAACGGATCTAGCTCCTATGACATGGCAGGTGTTGGACTAAGAGATGGAGTCGCCAGGGTAACTGCAGGAAGGTCCTTGCCTTCAAGGGCATGTCTCCTGGAAACAGGTCACTTCCCCACCATGTGCAACGTTCTGTGGAAGCAAAAGAAGGAGCAAAGTCCTGTCTGGGGGTCAGGGAAGATGGCCAGAGATGGCCCTTACGCTGAGTAACAATCTTGATGTAGCCGGCCAAGCAGAGCAATGATCCTAAGGTAACATTGGCATTGACGCATGTAATTTTACATACACGTCATGCTTTTCACGTGAGGCAGCTCCTCATGTTGTACTGAAAAGCAAGTTCAAAACCATGTTATTATATCAGTACTGTTTGGCAGAGAACACCTGGGCATGTTTGCTTACTGAGTTCATTCCACTTCAAGACTAAGAATGGTTGGATACAGGCCAGAGAATCATGACTGCTGTCAAGAAATAAATTCATTATTGGAGGCTATTGATCACTCCAAGTCTAATTCTGGGGTGGGACTCCAGCCTACATTACAATCTCTCCCCTCCCTGACAAACGGGTTAAACTACCACATATGGGAGAATTGAAACTGCCAAGGTGAGTGATTTCCACTCTTCTGGCTTGAAATCAGCAGAGGCCTAAGGTTAGCTGCAGACCCAACATCCGTAGGGCAGTCTGCTGTTTCTAAGCCCCCTAGTGTTACGACCCTGTGTGCCACACTTTCCAAATTCGTGAATTTTGTGACTCCTAGAACTAGAGCTAAGGAAAGGCAGACAAAAATAGAAAATTGATGCCTGTATTAGCAATCTAACAGCTACCATTTATTGGTACTTATTATGTGCTAACTACTCACGCTCTTTTTCTCAAGTAATCTTTGCACATCTAGGGCTCGAGCCTAAAAGCCTCCTATGCTAACAATATTCTCTGATTCCTACCAAGGTAAACATTTGGGTAAACTCTGCACAAAGACTCAGTAAGACCTGAGTCTGAAGGAAGAAGGAGCTACACAGTTCAGCTTAGCATTTCCTGCAAACTACTTAACAAGACCAGAACAGTGACTTCTAGAATATAGTCACCTGTCACTCACAAAACATCTGAGGCTGTTTTGCAGGTAACTCTCTTTTCATAAGTAGAACTGAGTACATTCTAAAATAATGAATAAAAGTACAGTAAATACACAACCCAGTTAACACAGTGATTATCACTATCAAGCATCCTGTACTATACATAATTACAAGCGCTATCATTTTCTGTAACTGACAGCCAGCACAACAGGTTTGTTTGCACCAGCAGCACCAGAAACATGTGAATAGCGTGTCATGCTGTGACATTCTGACAGTTGAGATGTCGCTAGGTGATAGGTACTTTTCTGTTCCATTATGGGACCACCACCCTATACAGGGCTGCGTTGGCCAACTCATGTGCATGATTGTGCTTGGCCATTCCCGGTTATGATTAGCTCACCAGGACTTTTATGGCTTCCTCAGCAAACAAGGAAAACAGCAAAACATACTAGGAGAACAATCCAGTGACCTGGTACCGCCTCCAGGAACCCTGCGCAGAGAGGAGAGAGGACCCAAGGGTGAAACATTAGCAGCTTCCTCCACTCAGTTTATTTCTTTCTCCTCCATTACGGCCAATGAGCAGCTAAAGCTCTTGATTTAGCACATGTACCTTTAAATAGAATCCATGTCATTGTCAAACAGAGAGAGGGGGATGCTGTGAATACACTCAACAATCTGGCTACAAGGAATTTCCTGCTTCAGCCCCTCAGGTGTTCCTTGATCTGTCAAACCTCTAACCTTATGAAGAAAAGTTTTTTCTTCCACAAAGAAACATAATTCTGGGATCTGTGTGCATTACTATCAAGCTACACGTGGTCATAAATCATTCATTCATTCCATCTGTATGTATTAAGCTGTTAATGTGCACACATTCCTTTTGTCTACATCTGGGCCCAGCACACAGGAAACATGAAATCAGGCATGTGTCCTTCTGGTACGGAGTATTTTATTATGTTCAGCTAAATTTGAAGTAGAAACTGAGGAGTAGAAAAAAAAAATAAGAAGTTGCTAAGACAACACCCCCCCCCCAACTCTGAAGATACTTGCATATCAAAAAAAGGAACAAAGGGGGCTGGGCATAGTGGCTCATGCCTGTAATCCTAGCACTCTGGGAGACTGAGGTGAATTGATAGCTTGAGCTAAGGAGTTTGAGACTAGTCTGAGCAAGAGGGAGACTCTGTCTCTAAAAAAAAAGCCAGTCTCCTACAGTCCCAGCTACTCAGGTGGCTAAGGCAAGAGGATCAGTTGAGCCCAATAGTTTGAGGTTGCTGTGAACTGTGATGCTAGGGCACTATACTGAGCGAGTCAAACTGAGACTCTGTCTCAAAAAAAAAAAAAAAAAAAGAAAGAAAGAAAAGAAAGAAATGAAAGGGGAGGGGAGGGGAGGGGAGGGGAGGGGAGGGAAGGGAAGGAATCAAAAGGGAATAGGTGTTACTTGACGCTAATGCCAATTTAGCTCCATAGATTGCCCACACATTTGCAGAACACACCCCCTTCATGAGCCAGAACTCCATGAGGAATGATAGGAGGAAAGAAAATACTACAATTTCCCTCCTAAAAACTCTGTTTATTATTAATATATTTGAGCATTTCATAAATTTCTCAAAGCGTCTGATCAACTCTGAGTTAGAATCAACTCTGAAGATACACAAATATTGTAAGATTTATCATGGAGCCAACTAAACATGAATCAATATGGCATTACTGAAAGGAGTTAGTGCTGAAAATTATTTTCAATCTCCAATGACCCATAGTTAAACTCCCATTTCCTCCTTTTTGTTCTTACTTGCCTGGAGAAATCGGTCTTGGAACAACTTGACATAGACAGTCTTTATCAAAATATCAAATTAAATGGTGCCTCTAATCAGGAATCTAAGGACAGGCCCAACACCAACGCCATTTCTGGGTTCACAAAGGCATGGGAGAGAACTAAAAGTATTCCATCTGTGAAAGTTGTTCTAATGACAAAAGTTGGAAACAGTCAAATTCTTAAGTCCATTTCTCTCGGACTTCATTTGCACCAATTCTCACTGGGTATATAAAATATTTCTTGGGACACTCAAGGGCCAGTAACTGACCTGAAGTTCTTCATATTTGCTCTTTAGTTAACCAGAACACTAGAACTTCTGGTTCTGCTGAGAGACCCAGCTGCAAACAGCTTCAAGCTGACAACGATACTGGACTCAGCTGCAAAGCCCATTTCTGAAGGAGAAATGCAAACGTGAGAACAGCTTCTCATATAAAACTTTATCCTATTTTCAGGACTGCAATTATCTGGAATCAGAGTTCTTATTCTAAAAAAGAAAGGGAAGAGAAAAAGTAGCTCCTATAACAAAGCTGGTTTGCCTAACCCCGTCTTGGTTAGTTTTATTTTTAAGTATGCTTGCTACGGTTTAGTAAAGAATGAAGGTAAAAGCAGGCAGCTATTGTGTTATTGGAATGAATAATGGATAAGTACAAGAAATCTACCACTCACCAGTAGTATAGAACCTTGAATAAGTTACTTTAACCCATAAACATACCCATTTCTTAGTATGTAAAGTGGTTATATTTGTGAAGATGGAAATGAGTCTACTCTTTAAAGTTTCATAGGAACTAGTTGGTACATTTGAAGTATATGAAAAATGTTACAACGTGACTTGAAGGAGGATTAAATCAGCACTCGTGATTCCTACCCCTCTCACATTTACTCTCCACAAGTGGTTTCCTGGAAGTGATTGCATGTAAGTCTTTGCAATCAAATTCTACGATCAAGAAGTCTTCAGCAAGAAAGCTTCAACCTGGTGAAACTGACGGATAGGAGGCAGAGGACAAGCAAGTAGGGGAGAAGGAGAAAAAAGGAAATGTGTAGAAAAAAAGCTACTCTAAGGTTAATTTTCACTCCCTTTAAATGAAATAAGACTTCCTCTAGGGAGTGGTTACAAAGGGTGTGTACACTTTGTGAGAACTGGACACTTATGATTTGTGGACTTTTTTTGTATGCATATTATGCTTCAATAAAAAAAGCTTACTTTAAATGCATCCTTCAAAAAAGAACTGAAAGAACATTCCATTTCTAGCTCTGGGCAAAGAAGAAATTAAATAAGAAAGACCCATAAATATACCACTTGGTCAAAGTGTACTTATGGGAACTTTGGTGAAAGGAAGCCAGAATTACAAGTGGGAGAGACCTAGATTCAAATCTAGCTCTCCTGGCTGCCCTTGGACAGGTTAGTATTTTTGAGCCTTGGTTTTTCTCTTCTGTGTAATGGTGTTAACAGAGGGTTCCTCCAAGAAACATCTGGCTATGAATAAATGTCTACATCCCTTCCATACCCCAACTCTGCTTTGAAAATCCTCAAGGTCAGAGTCTATACCATATCTGATTATTTTAATATGGTACCTGGCACATGATAACCAGTATAATAAATTTTTATTGAATGAAAGAAGGTGATTGTGGTTCGGTGCCCGTAGCACAGTGGTTACGGTGTCAGCCACATACACCAAGGCTGGCAGGTTGGAACCCAGCCCCAAGCCTGCTAAACAACAACAATGACAACTGCAACAAAAAATAGCCGGGCGTTGTGGTGGGTGCCTGTAGTCCAAGCCACTTGGGAGGCTGAGGCAAAAGAATTGCTTAAGCCCAAGAAGCTTAAGCTGTGAGCTTGCTGTGAGCTGTGATGCCACAGCCCTCTACTAAGGGCAACATAATGAGACTCTGGGTCAAAAAAAAGAAAAGAAAAAGACAAGAAAGAGGGTGATTGATATCATCTAGGGACCTATAATTTAAAAAAGAATGTTAAGAAGATCAGGAAAAAGATTCATCACTTCAAAGACCCTCTACTCCCTGGGGGCATCCATTTTCTCCCACTCACAACCTCTCTCCATGGGCTGTGATCCACACATTCCTTTGAAAAGGCTACTCTTCCTGCGAGCTGCCTTTGCTTACAAAAACCACACTCTGTTTGCCATTCTTTAGTAGCCCTGATTTGCCCAACTCTTGGCCTGGTATTTCCTCCCTCAGTTGTTTAACCACCCTCACCATCCAAGGTCTTTCTTAACACTTCATTGAACTTGGAAAAACTGTTACTTTCACAGTATCTCACATACAGTAAGTGCTTGGTAAGTATTTACTTTTGATTGACTTAATTCTTAGACTTGATTTCCTTCCATGGAACACGGGTTCAGAATTTATTTAAACACTAGTTGATGCTAAGTCTTTACTCAACTAGTTTCAGGTAAGAGGAGCATATAAACTAGGAATAGCAATAATAAATGACTATGAGGATGACAATAAAAGATAAGCCTTAATTCCCGTCAAGTTCTGGAACCCTTGAAATTCTTCTAACCTAGCAGTCCAGGAAGGAACTACCAGTTAATCTGAGTTGCTATCAGATTAGGCATTCCCAGGAATAAATATTCTTCAGTATGACAGCTCTCAAAGACCTAATAGCCTCAGAGAATGTAGCCAAAATCTGCCTCAAAACCCCCGTGGTGTTCCCTTGGTAATTCTTTAGAGCACAATATTTATACTTCCTAAGTTAAACAACTTACACCAACTGGTATACCTCAGAAGCAAAAGATGGCGTCCATCATGGGTCCCTGAAAAATTAATGAATGAAAAATATCTTACAGGAAAAGCATTTGTCTCTTTGGGAAAGAACAGCATACGGGTTCATACCTATTTTAAGGAGAATGAGGGTGACAGGAGCAAGTCTTGAGCGGGCAGAAGGCAGAGGGCTTGTCACACAGGTCTTACGCCAACCCACAAACCCCATCCTACACTATCTACTGTGGAACCACTATCGTTCACATTTGTAGCATCACGATTCTAAGCTGAGAGCAGGAACAGGGAAAGAGCAGAGAGTAAGAAAAGAGGGGCGGCTTACTGTTGCACACCTCCCTCACCCCAGTCCACACCTTACCCTACACATTCGTGACACCCCTGAATTCCTTCTTCCTCCTCTCTGTCCCCCAAGCAACTCTGTCCCCCAAGCAACAAGGCTGCCTCCACAAAATCTACCAACATCCAGATTCTTCTCCAAACACAAACAGGGGAAAATGAATTGTCAGCATGTTAATAATTCATGCAATCAAATCAGCCCCTCTAGGAGCTTAGCAATTTTCCCTATGGACCCACTTGTCTCCACCCTACCCGTTTTTCTGAGCCCCAACACTGTAACCTGTTTGCTCTACACAGCATCAGAGAGTGTTCAACCGGTTGGAGAGAACAATCCACAGAGTCTCTGTGTGTTTCATCATGGTTTCCCTCCTGGTAGTAAGCGTGCTTCCTGCCCAGCATCTAACTTCTGTCCTTAGTAGGACACCATTACCTCAAAAGAACATTCTGAGCTCCCTGGCTCGCTGCTGGGCACACTAGCACTTTCAGTAGTGACATTAAAATGAAAAGCTCTATTAATTATTAATAATGAAAAACGAGATACTCTGAATTAGGCATATGCTCTCACTTTGCTGTTTTTATAGCCACCGGTTGTGCCATATTATATATGAATTCGTGAAATATGCTGTGAGGTTTACTGTCGTACCACACTTTAACTCAGTAAAAACCTATTCTAGGTCTTCCTAATTAAATTCACATTTTTAAAACAAATTAACTGGTAAGCATTCATCCACGATTAGGAAGCTCTCACTTTTTAAAGCAACCAATAAAATCTGGTAATCAGCCTGTTAGTAAGTTCAGGAATTTATAAGCCTATAAAATACACCTGCCACATGTGGGTTTTTTATACTTGAATAGTAAGACAGCATTGGCTGTAAGCATGTCCGGAAAAGCCAAATACATACTTCTTCATCGTTCGTAACATCAAAGGGCACTCTCTCAATGTGGATTATTTTTTTGTTCTCAAGGAGGATCTAAAGCAGGGGTCCTCAAACTTTTTAAACTGTCCCTCAGACCATTGGAGGGCTGGACTGCGGGCCCCGGGACGAGTCGGCTGCTAAGCAGGACAGGTAGTGGTGGCAAAAACACCCAGCAGGCCAGATAAATGTCCTCGGTGGGCCACATGTGGCCCCCAGGCTGTAGTTTGAGGACACCTGATCTAAAGTGTAAAGAAACAGCTTCCTGGCTCATTTCAGCCAAAGTTTCCCTAGTGTAGGCAGCATTTATTTGGTATCCCAAATAAGTCAAAATCCTGTATACCAGGAAATATTCTTTAAACAAAAAAATGCTATCAATAAGAAAGAATTATAGGGAGTGGTATTTGTTCCCTTAAGAGAACTATTTTCCAAACCTGGATTTACAAAGAATAAAAGAAACTCAAAGCTTCTCTTTATCTCTTAGAAATCAGTCTCTTAAAGTTTCATTTTACCATAGAATCAGACAATGATAAAAACCCAGAACTAGCTGAGTAAAGGATTTGTAGCCTAAAGAGATAGTTCCTAGTCCCAGTTACAAATAGCTAAACAGACAGAAGACAAATAGTCTTCTGAAAAGAAAGAGGGGCAGACAATTCCCAGACTTCTGGATCCACACCTGGTCTTCCTTTGCAAAGGACTCTTGCCCAGAATAAATGAGTTGGATTATAAACTTAAATAAATATAAAGCAAATGGGAACAGAAAGCAAACAAGCCTTTTTAGGACTCATTTCATCATTTACACAGTTCATTAAATCAAAGTAGTCTAACTCTGGTTGGTCTACAACATTTTTTGTGGACCAAAGACATTTATGTTTACAATTTTTTTTAAGACTTTGCTTTACCTTTCATGCCTACTACCTGATCTCTTTCAAAGCCAGTGTTGTCATCTGTAAAATGGCCTAACAAGGTTGGGCACGGTGGCTCACGCCTGTCATCCCAGCACTCTAGGAGGCCAAGGTGGGTGGATTGCTTGAGCTCATGAGTTTGAGACCAGCCTGAGTAAGAGTGAGACCCAGTCTCTACTAAAAATGAAAAACTGAGGCAAAATGATTACTTAAGCCCAAGAGTTTGAGGTTGCTGTGAGCTATGAGGCCACAGCACTCTACCAAGGCCAACGAAGTGAGACTCTGTCTCAAAAAATAAAATAAAATAAGTTCATGTCAAGTCAAGTCAAAATAAATAAAATAGCCTAATACCACGATAAAGGTAACATGCTAGAAGTGAGGTTTTTTCCCTTGTAAATGAAAAGAATAGGTACATGTTCCATTTGCAACTGAATGGCCTGGTTTGGCATTTCTCAATGTTTTAGTTTAGAACAGGTCACAATTACCTATGTTTTGTTCTTTTTTAGTCATGATAGCAGGTTTCTCTACAGCAGCCTCAGTAAATCATACTAAATCAGCTGGCTAAGTAAACAAAAAAAAAAATGGTAGAACCTCTGTAAGCTAATCACCCAAGGGACTGTAACAAACCTGCTTGATGCAACGAATGAGCCCACTGAACTGATACGTATATGCGGTGCATGTCCGCTCGAAGAAAATTAGGGCAACTTGAGGTGGTCAACTATGGAGGGTTTATCTTAATAAACAATGAAAGCCTGCCGAACCCCCAAATATAACAGATCATTAACAAGGTGTCACCTGCAGTGGGGCTCATGCTAGTTGCCTGGTTGGGAGACCCTCAGAGCTTTGGCACTTCTGTTCTTTTGCTTCTAATCTGGTGGTAAAGGTCCTTTTGCAGCCCCTCAATCGCCACTCCTATGACAATGGACTAATAATGGACCTGTCAAAAGCAATAGAAATGTGTTTAACACATGGCATTTTATCATCCTTTAAAGATTCTGAGTCAACTCCCAATGTGTGGGAAAGAGGTGTCCTACTATGCCACCTATAAGACAAGGGAAGCGGGGGAGGACTTCTCAACAACGAGGACAACCAAATGTCTAGTGGCAGAGCTGAAATTAACTCAAATGGCTTTGAAATATTCATCTTTGTTGCTGTCCCTCACGCTGTAAAGTTAAACAAAAAGAAAAGAGGGAAAAGGGTCAGCTTTAACCACAGCACGTTATGGTGACCCGCACCACAGACCCCTCCATAAATTCTCACTGAGTGGGTGGCACAGGAAAGATCTCTTCTCAAGGGCTCCAGAAGAAAGGTAAAGAAATTTTTCTTCTATAGCCACCTCCCTCAGAAAACATACTTACTTGGCTAGTAGATATTTACTGAGCTACTTTTCTGGTGTCAGACACAGATCTGGGCCCTGAGGCTACAATGGAGAGGATGATGAGTCCTCTGTTACCGAGTTCCCATTCTGTCAGGGCAGTGAGATCATAAACAAGCAAGAGGTAACCAAAAAACAAATCAGGGTGCAGGGACAATGTGATGCAGGGGCACCCTTTATTAGAGAGGATGGTTGAGAAAGGTCTCTCTGAAATACTGTCCTTGAAAATTGTAGTTGAGGCCAAAATGGCCGGAGGAAAGGAAGTGGGAAGTAGAGAAGGTTCGACAGAGAGGACGTAAGAGCAGATGCCCTGAAATGGGAGTGGGAGGGGGCAGTGAGCCTGGGATGTGGGAGGAGAGAAAGCAGCGAAGTTGGTGAGTAAGAGAGCAGTGGAAAGTGCCGGAGCCGGGGCGGGGAGCAACTGCAGCGAGGGTCTTGTACCCACAGTAAGGTACGGTGAATGGGATTCAACGTCAAGGGCGAGGGAAACATTATGGAGGTCTCAATGAAGGTTTGTAACCAAACTACCTAAACCCTGAAACTCCAGCCACTTGATTATGGCAGACATTAAAAACAATGGGATGCTAAGTGAAAAAATACAACTACACTAGGATAAGGATGACCATAAACCAAGATAAGAATAGAATAGAGCACTAGAGTAACAGGGCCCATGTCGTGAGGGACGTGAAGATGGAACGCAAGGTGGGGTCCTGCACAGGATCCTGGAACAGAAGGAACAAGGGCAAATCTGGTGGAATCTGAAGAAAAGCTGGAGCTTAGTTAAAAAATTATACCAGTGGTAATGTCTTAGTCTGGATAATTATGCTACCGTTACATAATATATCAACTTTAGGGGACGCTGAGTGAAGGGTAGAAGGGAAATTTTTATACTATTTTTATTATTTTTTTGTAAGTTTAAAATCGTTTGCAAATAAAAACCTAACTTAAAAAAATGCCAATTTGCAGTCATGTAATAACTAGTGATTTCTCTCTTAAAAACTTGTTTTTACTTCTTATGTTTTTACCTTTACGCTATGGAGAACTTGAAGAAAAAAACGCACCCTTCTATGCTGTATGCGTTCAGCATCATTCATTCATTCATTCATTGTCACTTCTCATTGCCACCGTTCCTCAGATCATTTCCCTGGAAATCTTGCTGGAGAAAAGTCTGTGAATACTCATTTGTACGATGCCCGTGCTGGGGCCTAATGTGCATTCCTCACAATAAGCATAATCTTCAGCCCATTTTCGCTTATAAGAGCATCTCGCAGTGGATTAAATGCCCCATCTGGAGGCACAATGTAACGGCCATCATTTTCACAAGCAAAGGCACAGAAAGTCAAGGTGGGTTGCTGATGAAGAAAGTGGGCCCCAGGAGACAGGGAAACCAGAACAAGAGCATTTTCCACCAGTTGGCCACCTTCCAGATACCGTGACAACTTGTCTATCAGCAGGACACTGCTTCCTCGCCAGAACCCCGGGAAGACGGTCCACCCGATGTGGGGTCTGACCACAGCTTACAGACCCAGCCAAGAGACCACTGTAAACACATCTAGTTCTGCTTTTTCTGTTCTTTTTTTTTTTTTGGCTACTTGGAACTATAGCCTGGAAATAGACACTCTGAATTATTATGACAACAAGAAAGAAAAATCAGGAAATACAAGGAAGGAAGAAGAATCGACAAGGAGACAGGAAAGGAAATTAAATCAACCGAGAACTGATTATTAGCGAGCCTGTTTCTGCTTCCTCTGTTATCAGTTTAACCACTGAGTGTCACTGTCCTCACTTTACATGTGAGATGGTGGAGGCTGGGAGAAGCCTTGCAGCATGAGCGAGTGTTTTGGCTCTACCTCGAGAACAAGCCACAAGATCCTGGGCCAGAGAAACAAGACGGTCAGCTAAAGTTCACTGTGTATGTCATAGAAAGAGCTTTGCCGTTAGGTGTCACGGGACACGCAATGGAAACACAAACAGGCCTGGGCGGCCTAAATCTGTGAGACAGGAATGGATGATGTCAGAAGGATCAAGGGGAAGGGCCTGGGATCTGGAGTGAAAGGGTCCTGGACGGATCTCTGATTCTGAGACTCACCATCACGTGTGCTCTCCAAACTTCAGCGTGCTGGCCTCTTAAATGGACACTCTGAATAGTACTTGCTTCAGGTGTCACTGGGTGCTTAGTCTGGTGCCTGGCTCACGGTAAATTCTTTATAATTATTGAGCTAGTTCTCTCATGATTCAATTGCCCTAGCTGAGTAATTATACCAATACAAGAAAGGATCATAAATAGAGATGAGCCCTGGCAGAGGTCCCGTGTCTCCCAGTGTAAAGGGCTGTGGGAAAGCGTGATCCACTAATCAGCAGAGACTCTCATCAGTGATCACTCTAGCCACAGTCGCCCAAGACAAAGCTCCCTCAGTGTGAGTGGCCTGTTCATTGGCCTCCCTCTCCAATGAGTGACTGAGTCTACATATCACAAATGAAGCCCTTGAAAGGGACAAAAGTCTGCAACCAACCATCCCAGCTTGCTCCGGCTCAGAGAGTTGCCCTGGTCACCAAGAAAAGGCAAATCTAGAGCCAAAGACAATGGGGGATCTTCTCTGGGCCTCAAGGAGAAGGCAAAGAATGAATCCAGATTTCAAATTTCCCAAACACGTGAAGCTTGTAAAGGTATTCTCTCCAACATCTGTGTTTGCTGAACTCAGTCAAAAGTGCCAAAAAACAGGATACTGAGAACGGGATCCCCTCACCTTTCACTTTGAACAGAGCTGGGCAGATGCAAATATTACTTTAATATCACATTCTCATACTTTATCGTAGCACTCAGCTCGCTGTCTTCTGCAGGGTAAATCTTTGTCGATTTTACGAATAACATTCCTTTGTTTTATAATGGCACTGACAATCTGCAATACCCACAACTTTTTTCTCACAGGGAGCTACAAAACGTATTTATTTTTAGGGTATCTTTGTGGAAATACAAAAAAAGGGGTGTGGGGGAAAGAAAGAGGCGAGGGAGGAAGAGAAGGGGAGGGAGAGTAAAAGACAAGTAAGTTGATTTGTAAACACATAAAGGAGAAAAAAAGATTATAGAAGACAAGGTGTTAGAAAGTGGGGCACAAGCTCTATGAACAATGGTAACATCACACTGCAAGACCAAGACCAAGACCAAGACCAGCCCTAGCAGACAACACCACTTAGCAAATCCTACAGGGCCAGGTGTTGCCACCACTAGCAATTACCTCAATCATTTTCAAGCCCTAACATTTATCGTTAAAATTTTGTATGTTAGGATGTAGGGGATGGGCAGGACAACTTTCTCTTTTTCTTTTATTCTTTTCCTTACTCTTTTTGTCTATTTACTACAGTGACCCGGTGCTAATTTTGCACTAAAAAAAAACTCCCTTCAGCGCAAGAAGAGATGTTGAGAATAATGAATTTCAGGTCTTGTTTATTGGAGAGAACACTTGACCTTACAAGAGATCAGGATGCAGGCCTCCTAATTTGGGGGCCAGCGGTCTTTTAGCTCCTGCACCACAGCAATACTCTTGAAACTCTGGGGTACAGAGACCCCGGGGCAGTAACAAAGTTTTTATTCTGACCTGACAGGATCCTGATCCCCTAACCAGTGAATTGTTTATGATTTTACAACATGATCATCACCAGAAAGCACACAGGGCCCCAAAGTCAAGACCAATCTGAAGCACAACACATTCCTAGACTTATGAAAATATCTGGAAAGCGACATCTCCATTGCTCATAATATTGGGTAGGCTGTCATGTGAAAACTATCAGATTCATTCCAGACAATTACAGCTACACCATAAGAACTAAAGAAGAGCCACGTACACCTAAGGTGGCGGGTTCGAATCCCCAGCCCGGGCCCACCAAACAACAATGACAGCTGCAACCAAAAAATGGACGGGCTTTGTGGCGGGTGCCTGTGGTACCAGCTGCTTGGGAGGCGGAGGCAGGAGACTCGCTTGAGCCCAGGAGTTGGAGGTTGCTATGAGTGATGCCATGGCACTCTACCCAGGGGGATAGCTTGAGGCTTCGTCTCAAAAAAAAAAAAAAGAACTAAAGAAGAGAAGAATGTAGGTGGGTGGGGCTAGTGATTGGGACAACCAAGCATTTGTTAAAAGGTGTCAGATAGTCCAGGAACCCTGGCTGGCATACAAGGGTCCTCATTTCCCAGGCTTGCCTGTCCCCTCACTAGGAGTTAACATTAGGCCACAGAGAATCAATTCTTCACTACCTATAGCGTTAGTAACCACCAGTCCTGTGCCCCAGTGAATGATGGTAGTTCAAGGTCCCCCCTCTGTCTTTCAGACAATTCAACTATTCCAGGGATTCTGGGGAAAAAAAATTCCCCCTTTTAAAATCATGTAGAGCAGTGGTTCTCAACCTGTGGGTCATGACCCCTTTGTAACAATGAAAATACATCCTGCATATCAGATACTTACATTATGATTCATAACAGTAGCAAAATTACAGTTATGAAGTAGCAACAAAAATAATTTTATGATTGGGGGGTCACCACAACATGAGGAACTGTATTAAAGGGTCACGGCATTAGGAAGGTTGGAACCACTGATGTAGAGGATCATCTTGGCTGCTGCCATTAGCTGAGTATAAAGTATGAAATTTAGTTTAGTATAAAAGCTGAGTATAAAAAAAGAGTGCAGAGACTCTCTTTACCCACCACAGCTCCTTTTCCAGAGAATGCCAAGGGGATCCTAACCTAGCCTGGTCCTAAGCAGGTTTCCAGCCCCTTGAGATTCATGCTGTAAATGTCATCTTCAACAAACAGGATTCTAATGGCCTGCCATCCTCAGCTTCTTACTCTGAAAGGGAAGGAGGGAGCGGTAAAGATAATTCCTTGGATTCACTTCATCACTGATTCTACGGTAAGCAACATGGGTAGAGTACATTACAGTTCACAGAATAACTCCACAAACATTATTTCATTTGCTTTTTACAACAACATTGAAAGAATCGACAACTCACTGTTTTTTTCTCCCCCCAGTGAGAAATTTAAGGCTCAGGTTAAGTAAAACTGGTGATAGCAGAGATTAGGCAATCTGTATACTTCAATACATGAAACTTGGTCTGCAGGTTTTAATTCCAATGTTTTTCTATATCAAAGTTAAGTCAACATCAAAGCTTGGGCTGGATTTCCAAGGGCATATAGTAGAGCCAGCACATCCTACTTATCTCCTAAAGGGGTGAGGGCGGGGGGAGATAAATGATTTATTTTGAACTATAATTTATATGATTTCTCCTGAAAGTTTATTATAGACACAGAAAGGGATCTTCCACTAAGAAAATGAAACTAATTCAACGTAGTTTTATTATGCTGACTAGACTAGAAGTTTACCAGTCCTCTTCTGCTGATGTATAAATGGAATAATCCTATATGTAATGTTTAAAGGTTTTCTTTCCTACTTAGTAGATGGTGATCCTCTTTCTACATAACTAAGTAACAGGTATTCACTTAGATTCAACTCATTCTTTTAAGATCCTGCTTTGTATCTTACCACATAAAAGTATCACAATGTTTTTAATCATTCTCCCAATGATAGAAATTTTAGTTTTTTCAATTTTTAGACTTATAAAAAAATAAAAAAAAATCAAAATTTTCTTTCAACAATCAAGTAAGCAAATACTATATCAAATCACTATTTGAGGCAAAGCCTGAAATATTCTGTTGAGGCCAAATATAAAAACTTAAAATTATAGGGCGGCACCTGTGGCTCAAAGGAATAGGGCGCCAGGCCCCCTATGCCAGAGGTAGCGGGTTCAAACCCAGCCCCAGCCAAAAAACAAACAAACAAACAAAAAAACCTTAAAATTATAAAGCAGAAATGCTGTTGGTTGTGTCAAAGCTAGTTTTATAGCAGGAAGCTATTGTCTTTTGTGGATTTCTTTGATAGAAACTGCTTTTTTTTTTTTGGCATTTCACAATTTTTTTATTGAAAAGATGTTATTCTGTAGGGACTGAATGATACCACGTCTTGACACAGAAAAAGTTATTTATCCATAAATTACAGTAACTTTCCCCATGTTAACGAGGCTGTCATCCTCTTGTGTGATTTATTGCAATCTTGTAATAGAAAAGCTTCATTTCCTTGACACCTGGGTGGTAATGGGACTGATAATTCCATCCGCAAATGTTTCCTTCTTGCTTCTGCTGGAGGTGTGTTAAAATCTGGAGTGCATTTTTAGGTCAGAGTAATTCTGATACCAGTCTCTGGGGCCCAGAGCACCAGCTCAGACACAACCCACCCCCATAGTCAGAGCCATTATCCAGGAAACCAAGCAGGGCCTCCTCCTCCTCCTTTAAGAGATTTGTAATTCTCAGAATGGAAGCCTGCACTTGCTCTTCAGCTGAGTTTGGGGAATGACAATATATACAGACATAATTAAAATGACACGAGAAGACAGACGTCAACAATGATTGGGAATTAAAGTTAGAAACCGGCAGTTTCACAAAGCATGCAGATTTCAGTTTACTTTTTCACAGCAGTGTTTAAGAAAAAGCTACTTTGGGGCATAATGAATAAGAACAAATAAAAATAATTCAAAAAGGCCTATCCCAATCAATTCCTTCTCTCTGGACCTTACAAAAATAGTAGCGTTCGTAATGATATCGATGGGAAGAAAACCAAAGGAGATGAGAAAAAGGATGGTCATAAGCTACCACAAGGTAAAGATCGTCTTATAAATAGCTTCCTACAACTAACTACAGCCTTTTAAAAATCTTTATCATAATACTCATAGGAAAATGCACTTCTGCTTCTTTAACATGAAAATATTAAAGAAGCAGAAGTTTTATAATTTCATAAAATTCTCACCAGAAATTTTTGAGATGGATGGTTTAACACTCATTTAACTGACCTAACAGGACAGTCTCAAAGATGCTAAGCCCTGGCCAGACCTGGTGATTAGCACATCACACCTTCCAATGTGTGTGTAATACTGAAGTCAGTGTGTCAGTAGAATGGTCTCTGCGATACAGCAACCAGACATTCCATCCCGGAGGTATTCAGTTGGTGGCGCTGTTGGTACACAGGACCTAATTCCTTTATTTCTAGTCACTCATGTCTACCCCCTGTCACTCAGGGACTGAGCATTCACAGAGTACCTAACTTTTGTTCTGGGCCCTACACGCTACATTCCAGAAAGACACAGATGACCAAACCTTGGCATGCTATTGAGCGGCTAGCAGCAAGGATCCTGCCATAATGAACACTAGTGTGGTGGTCCCGTGCCCTTTTCAGGGGAGCTACATAAGCCCCCAATTAGCCCTGCTATCTGCCAAATGACTTCCTTTCTGAGCTTCAAAGCCTCCTGTAATACAGCAGCACAAGACAACGCTGTAACAAAAGAGACATCACTACAGTGGAGGTGAAGTTGGTGTTTCCTATTTCCCAACAATGTTACTTCTTAGGGTTTTTATATTATACTTGACCTTCTAAAACTTTGCAGTATGTCCTTTCATTCAACAATAGAGAGCTTCTGCCCCTCACCGGCACAGTGCCAGGTCCTGGAAGCATCATTAGGAACACTACAGATCTGCCCCACAGGAGCTCCACCAATCATCTTCATCCAGAAATCTGGCCCCTGTAGGCAGTAATGACCATCCTGTGCGAGTAAGTATAATGCAAGTGCTTCTCTCCAACAAGGGCCTCATCAATCCCTCGCCTCCCTGAAGGCATTTGCTGCTTCTTGCTTCTCAAAGAGGTGCAGTCTGTTTCCCTTCCTCTTGACTCAGGGCCGGCCTTGTGACATGCTCTGGCCGGCTGAATGCTCCAAATGTGAGATTATGTGTGTTTTGAGTGGGGCCTATACCGAGCCTGACACTTGTGCTTTTGCTCTTTAGACATCTGCCTCTTGGGACTGAGCTGCGATGTTGTAAAGAAGTCCAGGTCCTTCGGCTGGAGCAAGAGGCTGCCTGGAGGTGAACCAAGGTGTCCTAGCTGAGGTACCAGAGTTGGCAGCCTAATGCAGCCACACCAGGGACACCAGCGGACACCAGCTGACACCACATGGAATGGACGAAGAACCTGGTCAATGCACGAGATCGTGGGGAATGATAAAGTATTGTTTTAAGCCACTATTGGGAGTGGGGAGTAACTTATTACACATATGAATCATCAGTGACATGACACACCAGGTACATCGTCAACGCAGAATATGAGAACACTGTCCGTGCATCAGTGCCCCTGAGGGAACCATCTCAAATTCTTTTGAGGGGGGGGGAGATAGGGTCTTACTTTTTTGCCCTCAGTAGAGTGCAGTAGCATCATAGCTCACAGCAACCTCAAACTCTTGGGCTTAAGTGATTCAAGTAGCTAGAACTATAGGCGCCCACCACAACACCCGGCTATTTTTCGAGAGGAGGTCTTGCTCTGGCTCAGGCTGGTCTCGAACCTGTGAGCTCAGGCAATCGACCCACCTCTGCCTCCCAGAGTGCTGGGATTACAAGTGTAAGCCACCACTGCACCCAGCCTTAAAATTCTTGAGAAAAAAAAAAAATCTACCTTTAGCTATTTACCTGAATTCAATACAGCTTCCTTTCACTATGGAAGACCCTTGGTTATTTCCCTCATATATCCTTGGATAAAAAAGGATGCAACTTTATAGAAAAATAATGAATGAGGAGAACTCTTTACTTTCATATGCATTAAAGTGAAATTTAAGAAGACTGAGTTTTGAAGAGTTAGTCATTTAATACATATTCCAAGTTCAAATTCCAAATCATAGTAAACGAGTCAAACTATATGTTATTTAGGTCAGATAATACGGCATACTACAGTGAAAGCAGGCTTTACATATTTACTATTCTATAGGTCAATATGAGTTTTTAAATTCTAGCTTCATTTTCTCAATTCATAACAGGCAACATCAGGTCAGAGAATGGGATAGCTGATATGGTGGAGAGGGAGGAGAAGGAATTGGGGGTTGACGTGAGAAAGAATGGGAGTAAGCAGAAAAGGAAAATCAATTTCTTATTTGTTAACAGAATCAGTAGAGAGATTTTTAACAGTAAAATCACTCACCAATTAGTAAATACGCCTAAATCCCAGTCTCCTGTGTTCATTCCCTGAAATATCTCCTAAGCATGGGCAACATTTTCATTTCACAAAGAAAACACCTCCGAAAATAATTACCATGCAAAAATACCCTGGGAAGTTAAGAGGGGACTTCTGCTCTCCAATTAGTTATTGCAGTCAGCATTTATAGCCAGTCTTTAGTCACTTTTACCAATATGCCTTCCAATCATTCATTACTTACTCTTTCCAAATGCCTGGGGAACTCAGTCAGCGTTTCCATCTCAGGGATTACTTGAGGGCACAGGAAACAGATCTAACACTGGGAAGATAACTTATCCACAGTTGTCCCAGGATAGGAGTGGCTGGTCCAGAGTAGAGCTCTGGGTGCTCCTCTACAGATGAAGCATGACCCCACCCCAGCACAGACCTGTCAGACTCCCCTCACTCTGCAACCCCTCCCTAAACACACAAGATGTAAATTACAGAACAAGTTTGCATCTTCAAACTCTTAAGACCTACCATTTGAGTAACAGGTCATCCTTGAACATTTTATATTAAAAAGGTGGTTTTTATTCTCCTTTCTCTGTTTTAAAAATGCATTACAGCTTACAAAGTAACATCCTGGTGGGGATGCATTTCCTGAGAGTAATGACTAATAAAGTCTTCAGACAGAGCCCTGCCTGCAACAACTCTGGCCAGCGTCATGAACAACAAAGGCACAGCTTTCCAAGAAGCCCTGCTGCTTTTATCTGAGGATTTGGTGCACCTTAGAGATCCTGCCTATTAAGTCTCACAAGGCCTCCTGGAGACTGAACCAGAGACACATAAAGGGGAACCCTGTCATTCACCAAAGGGAGGAAACAACAGTCAGCTCCTACCACACATGCCTGATAGAGCCACAACACTTTCTCCTGGAGAACACCATTAGAAACATTACCTAGAAATCTCTAATCTAGATGCTTTCTCTGGAGCATCATTCACTCACCAGCAAGATGAGAATAATAACACTCATTCAGCCAACTTCACGGGGTTAGAGTGCCGATCAAAAGAAAGGGAAGACACAAAGGGGCAGAGGAAACTCTGATGTCTGCACAAAGAAAAAGCGTTATTTCTATAATCTAAACCAAGCCTGGGTCTGAGGCAGAAAATGCCATCTTCAAACACTGTGCCCAAAACACAGAGCCTTGAGCCTTTTCTCCAAACAGCTTGGGCATTATTTATACACATGCAAATTCTATTTCTATGTCTCTGATCACATTCCTATAGGGTACAGGAGAAGATGAGGGAAGAGAAAGCAGAATGAGAGTCAGAGCATACAGACACAACAATTATCCTTGATTGTAATGTTTGCATATATTCAACATTCAAAAACACTTTTTTTCATCTGCCTAGAAAACACTCATGATGGATGGAATAGAACTATACACTCAAACTCTGCAATGGATTATCTCGCCTTATTCAGATTTGTTTTCTTTCTTTTTTTTTTTTTTTAACTCCAGTTACAGAAATTGCAGCTTTAAAAGTTTAAATCCCTGTAAGAACTGCAAATGTTCAATGGCCAATTGGATTTGCAGCCAGAGGAGATAATCCACTTTGGTTCAGAGGTGGCAGCTTTTGCTGGAAAGAGACCAGTATCTTTCGGGAACTGTTACGGGCTACCTGAACCACAAGGCCCTTGGCACGTCTACCCCCAATTCCTAAAATTCCCAAGAGCTGCCATTCAGAAAAGAGGAAGGGGCAACTTCATCTATCTGAAAAGGTCAATTAATTTCATCTCCCTAGATCTAATGTAAAAGAGCCTGGCGATTTGCTCTAAAACATATACATTACTTTCCCAAGGAACTGGTGCAGTGAGAAATGATCAGAAGTCAGAACTCAAAAGAGAACCGAGTGCAACGTGTTGTTACAACAGTCAGTTTGGTAGCCAAGTTTTAGTTTCATTTAGAAAGTTGTGCTGAGCATGAAAGTTATGACAAACACCTGTCAGTCTTTTGGCTGCCCCAACCTGATATATCCCCCTTTCCTATGATGGAGGAATTCCCCACTGTGAGAAGCTTCAGAGAGACAGGTTTTGCCTCTCACTATGGAAAGAAAAAAAGATCCAGCTTCTCTTTCCCCTCGTTCCCCTCCCTCAGTTAGTGCAGATACAGAACCCAAGTCAGCCAATCAGATGCAGCATTGCAAGGTCCAGCTACAGCACTGCCCAACATCTGGTGTATCCGGTCTGTTCTGGGCAGGACTCAGGCAGCAGCTCCAGCCCAGTCTTAGTCATTTTCCCAGACTGGGAACTGCCCAATGCTCCCTAATAATTTCCTTTTCTGGTTCATTTAGGAGGAGTCAGTTTCTACTGTTGGCTGCAAAGAGCCCTCACTGGACTCAACACAGGATAAAGAGGTAACACTTTCTAATGCTGATGCTAGCTGGGTGCTGGGCAAACGTCCGGGAGCTTCACTTTAAAGATGTAAGAAACAGAAGGATGCAGGAGGAAAAGAGATGTGTCCAAGGTCATTCACAGGATCTTAGCCCAAAATTGAGCCCTTAACCAAGAGAAGGAAGGAAGGAGGACAGCAAGAGGAGGCTGGCAGATGAAAGGGGCTGTGAATCCTTGATATGTTTGATTAATTTAAAGAAGCAACAGGGAACATAAGGATGACCCCATTTCAGACCCCATCCCCTGAGCATGATCTGGGATCACCCTCCGCTCAGTCAGTAGTGGCTGCCTGAAGCACCACACTGAGCATGAGTCTGAAGCTGCATTTTGGCTCAGCGGGAATGGAGTTTCCCAATCAGTGTTATAGGTCACGTAAGAAGTCGGGAAACACAGGGATTATGTATTCACCGATACATAATCAGCGAATTCTATCAGTTGATGGAAGGGGGAAAATTTCTAGAGAAAGAGTTAAATCAGGTGGGCTCTGGTTCTAGCTCTGGTCCTTAGACCAGAGGAGCTGGCATCACATGAGAATGTGTTAGAACTGCAGAATCTTAGACCCCTTAGATCTACTGAATCACAATCTGCATTTTAAGAAAATAAGTAGGAGACTCACACAGCCAACTCTATAATTAATCGCCTGATGTGGAAAAAATTCCTTTCTCTGTCTCCACTTTTCTAGCAAAATATTTGTTGACTGTCCACCCCATGGATGGCACTGGGCCAGGGCTATTAGAATGTACAAGGAACTGGCCAATCTGGCCTAGAGTTCTCATGATGAAGAGATTTACTTTATATGACATCAGCTACCCTCCAGAGCAGGACTCAAGGGGCTTTATTTTTGGCTGCTATAAAAGCCAACAGGAGCAGTGCTAAACGAGTAGGAATCCCTTTGGATCACACCGCCAACAAAACCTAACAGGAAATGATCTGTTTACACCTTTATGCTACATCTTCCCAAATCTTCTGGGCACAAAAGCATCAGCAGCTGCAGCCGCTCCTGTGTCATGTGGATACTCCCGAGCTCATGCTGGCCTCCTTGGTTACATCATGCACTTCAGAGAAACATAATTACCACTCTGGGCCAAAACAGGTAGAGTAAGTAGGAAACCCAGAGAAACAGTGCTTTCTACACCACAGTGCCCTTGGAGGGGAGGAAGGGAGGAAGGGTTTGGAAGGAAATAGAACCTAACTTTTATAAAGATTAGGCAAAACGAGCATCCCTTGGTTCCCCATGTTGGAGTCTGCCAGTTTCAAGAGGATTTTATACACGTATTATAGATAAGAGTTATTAATAAATGAGTTTATGCTTTTGAAATACATGCACGAATGACAGTTTTGGTAATAATAGGCTCTCTGCAGAGTGTCCCAAACCCTGTAACCTCTTTCCCTCACAACCTAAAACTCACCGATACATGATCTATTAATTTTGGCTCTAAAATGACTTTCATTAGAAACTCAGAGACATGTTCTATAGAGGAAAAAAAATCCCCAAAGACAGCAGAATTATAATCTTTTAGGTAGGAAGGGACTGTGGTAAAAGTTTCCCAATGCCACAGTGGGTATCTTTAGGCTAGAGATGGGAATGCGTTCAAATGCTTCCATAAATGTGATCGCACTCCCCCTCACCCAGGCTATACTCTCTGGCTTTCCTCACGCGGCAGGAGAAGGCAGGAGGAGCTAAAACAGAGGCGCTGTGACTATCTTATTCATCACTCTTTCCACAGCATTTATATAGCCCTCAGTCCATGACTGTTGAAAAAATGAATGAATCCATGAACGAATAAATCCTTCCAGTTGTTTACAATACGGGGAAACTCAGGGCACACTCCAAAGGTGTAGCGACAGTACGTGGAACAACTATCTTGCTCTCCAAAAGCCTGCAGAGAAATGGGGCCATAACCTCACAGCACCTCGAAGCCTCTTCCTGTTATGGCAGGTGTATGACGCCAGGTCTCTCACAACACAGCTGAGTAGACTCCACTTAAACACAAGAATTGTTTTCATCCCTAGCATCTTGCGGTAGCCATTTCACATCTTGTGTCTTTCTGGTTCTTAAAGTCAAAGAAACTGAGACCCAAAAGGTCAAGCAATTTGCGTCCAGTCTAAAGCAAGTGTACCAAAAAGACCATACCAGCCCCAGGAACTGCTAACTCCGGGAGCAAGGCGACACTCAGGTTCTAAGGAGGATCGCCATCTTCATCAAGAACATGAGGTCCTGTAATTTTGAATTTTTTTTTTACTAAATCATAAACACATAGATCACGAATACATTAATGCATTTATAGGGTACAAGGTGCTGATTTCATATAGAATTAGAAAGTCTTGCATCACACTGGTTAATATATAACTCATCTCGTTTACTTAGTGATTGTGTGTGAAGTCCTGTAATTTCAATAAATCCCAACAAAACTATTATAGCAAACTTTTTTTTTCTTTTGGAGACAGAGTCTCACTCTGTCACCCTAAGTAGAGTGCCATGGCATCATAGTTCACAGCATCCTCAAACTCTTGGACTCAAGAGATCCTTTTGCTCCAGTCTCTCCAGTAGCTGGGACTACAGGTGCCCACAACAACGCCTGGCTAATTTTTCTATTGTTAGCAGTTACAAGGTCTCACTTCTTTTGTTCAGGCTGGTTTCGAACTCCTGAGTTCAAGGGATCCTCCCACCTTGGCCTCCCACAGTGCTAGGATTACAGGTATGAGCCACCAGACCTGGCTGTCATGGCAAATTTTAACCTTGTTCCCCAGATCATCTCATGGTGGAATCTCCGTCTCTTCTCTATTCCTCCTCTTCTCCTGTGTTTAACATATTGTAGACAGATTTATTGGCCCCCCTGCCAAAGGAACTAAGCTGACCATTGCTTTACAGTCTGTAATCCTAGAAATCAGAAATCAGGTGAGTTCCTTTTAAGATGGACCAGGTAAACCCCAGATGGGGCCTCCTCTTCAATGTCCATCTAACTGACCGCTCTTCAGACAAGTTCCTCCTACTTGCTCTGATAAGCTATTTCATCCTAATTTAGGTTGAACCATCCACAAGAGTCATGTCTAGATGTAGGCATGTGGGGGTAGTACCCACAAGTTGAATCCACAAAAAGTCATTAGTTGCCAAAATTACTGAGTAAATTCAAAGGACTTAAATAAAAGCATTGGCTCTTAAAGACAGTTTGCTTCTGTTAACAGGAAACAGGTAGGAGGAAGGGATTGCTGAAGCCAAAGTCATACACGGTATAGAATAAGGAAAAGCAAGAGGGCGGGGAGTCCGATTCCATCCACGTAGAAGATCCAGACCCCACAAAATTGCTTATAGAAAAGGCTTTCCCTATAAACATCTGTACTCACCATTCTATTCAGGTGGATTTCTAAGTTTTACTGGAGTGTCCAGAGTATGGAAAAAAACTGCATTGCTGATGTCTCTTGGTTAAAACATACACCAAAAATTCTTTTTTTTTTTTTTGAGACAAAGCCTCAAGCTGTCCCCTGTGTAGAGTGCCCTGGCATCACAGCTCATAGCAACCTCCAACTCCTGGGCTCAAGCGAGTCTCCTGCCTCCGCCTCCCAAGTAGCTGGGACCATGGGTGCCCACCACAACGCCTGGCTAATTTTTTTGGTTGCAGCCATCATTGTTGTTTGGCAAGCCCGGGTTGGATTCGAACCCACCACCTTAGGTATATGTGGCTGGCGCCTTAGCCGCTTGAGCCACAGGTGCCGAGCCTCCACCAAAAAGTCTAATAGAAAGCTAACAATAAAGTCCTGAACCTACCAACATGGTTTATCCATCTCGCCTCAGGGGCTCCACCAACCTAAGTCCAACCATTTGCACATGCAATTTATGAGCCCTTCAGCGTGCCCTCTTTGGGGACAGGCACAGTAATAACTGTCCCCTATATAAGAAAACTGTTGATTTAAAATATCACACAGAATAAGTGCAGAGTTAGAGACACTGGGAGCCTGTCAATTCCACTCACTGATTTTGTTAGCTCTCTCCCAGGTGGCTATCATTTTTCATGAAGTGTCAGCTAGCAACAAAAATACTATTGTTGCATCAAAAAAAAAATTTGTTTAAAAAAAAAACTAAACAACCCCAAACCAAAGAGTCTTAGGATGCTTCCCTCTGCTGCTGTACAGCCCTGGTTCTATTTCACAGATCATGTCTCCCAGCAGCCCATCTCTGTTCCCACAAACGCCTTTTTAAACATTACTTTGACTTCTTTGAGCTGGATTTTGAAAACCCATTTCCCTGAACAAGTGGTCTCTCTGGGGGAAAAAAAAAAAAATCACAGTTTTTCTTTGTAAGAGAATATTGTATAGACTGCATTCAACAAAGTCGTCATGCCAGTTATCCAGCTAAGGGGGAAATCACCAATTATGTAAGCTGCAGTCCTTGTCTCAAGGGGTGTACACTCGCTCTCACAAGAGATGTCCTTTCAAATAATCATTTTAGTAATAACAGCAAAAGCAGTAAAACAGGAGGAAACAGGAAGATAACTCCGGTCTTTAATCAGATTCATGTACAGGTAGGGCTGGTTTCATTGGTATATGACCCATATAGTGACACAGGAACCCTGTGCTCTCAGAAGGGTGCCAGGCTTGGTTTAGTGCTCTGCTGTGTCTTGAAATCCTGAACAATTTTTGAACGAGGGGTCCACATTTTCCTTCTGTGCTAGTTGCTGTAAACTGTGTTGTTGGTCCCCCTTGTAAGCTGAAACCTGCAAGTCCCACTGCAGCCAGTGTAAACAGCTCCCTTTCATAACAGCTACCAAGGTAGGACGAGAAACCCTGGAGGCAGCGTCCTAGGGACTGTTATTTGTTCAGTCTAGCCTGGAGCTGAGAAGGCAACTTCCTCCTGCTTGAATGGGCCTGTTGTGAACGTTGATCTCCACTGGAGGCACATCCCGTATCATAAATATCTCAGACCTTTGGAATTGATCGGGAACATCCAGGCCGTCGGCCTCATTCTGCAGGTGGAGAGCACTGACATTCAGGTGACTCACCAAAGAAGGAACAGTTAGTTCCTGGCAGAGAGAGGAAACCCAAGGTCAGTGCTCTTTCCACTGCTATTTGATGAGCCGGATGAACCAGGTGACAGTCTGTCTAGTTCGTGACATTAACTCAGCGCCTATACACAGTGCCTGGCGTGTGGTGAGCGGGTGACTGCATGCACGTATGTATGCATGAGTGCACAAACCCCCTCCCCACCAAAGGCAATAAGACAACAAACTATGTCCCACTAGGCCCAAAATCTAAAAATCTTCATTTTTCATTTGCTTAAACTTACTCAAAATCTTGTTGTTTTTTTTTTTTAAATCTTTCAAGGAAAGAATGCCTTTCTGGAAAAATATGAAATGGGAATGACAAAGTATTAATAATAATGACGACGATAACAAAAACATTTATTTAGAACACACCAGTGTGGAGGGAGATGAGAGCGCTAGCTGGCTATTGGCTCAGACACCACATCTAATACAAAGGAGCGGTAACAAGTGTGGCCCTCACCCCCGCAGTAACCCCCAAACACCTCAGACCTCGAGCTGGGCTCTGACTGTCAGACATGACTGGAGTCTTGACACGTCAGTCAATATTAAAGAAAAAAAAAACATTAAGCCCCTGCATTAAAGAGTTGGAATTTTTATTTTTAGAGACAAGTAAAAAGGAGTCCATTTTCTTCTGGGGCAAGTCCTTGTGACACAGATGGAAAAGGACATGAAAAGGCCAAAGAACCTTGAGTTACGTGGCAATTAAAAAAGCCAACCTGAAGCCCAAGGCCAAATAGACAACTGAAATAATTGAGCCCCAGGGTGATTAAATAGCATCCCAGATAATGGATCATTTGCATTAAGTCTGAATCCTTCCTGATCCTTGGCTTCCTCAGTTGAGGTGATAATGGAAAGCATAAACCTTCCCGTTGCAGGGAAGAATAAAGGGGTTCACAGGCATGCAGGGTAGGGAAGTGTGCTGGGTACGCAGTGAGTGCTTTGTAAGGGTTGGCTGGCTGTGGGCTGAAGGAAGAGCTACAAGAAGGAAGGCCGAGAAACATACAAGTAGGGGAGATACCAGAAACAAGCTCAAAATGGAAGGCCTGCAGGGGCAGGGCTGAAACACTCTGCCACATTCTCTGAGCACATCCCCCCTCACTCCTGGCATAAACAGGAGCATGAGCACCTCCTCATGCCACACGAGGTGAACGACACTGGGGACATAATAACAAACAGTAGACAGCAGCCTCTCACGGTCACGCTCACAGACCATCCGAGAAGGCAATTATAAGGCACAGAATAGGCGCTTCATATTTTTTTGAATGAATGAACAGATGAGAAATTATTCCCTTCCCCCAAACTCAAAAGAATTGTAAGCAGGCTCAGTAGATTTTTCTAGTAAGCCATCATGCCAGATTGCCCATCCCTGCTCCCCGTAGGGTCACAGAGAGGAGACTGAAGCCATGTACCAAAGGCAAAGATCTTCCCAGAAATGCTAATGATAAAGTTGGCACAGCAAGATCACCATGCTTCTCCTAGCAGGGATGTCCACCCGCAGATGGGCATCTAACTCAATATCAGTATGTTGCAATGTGTTTGATAGAAAAGTGAAAGAGTTTGTCAAATGGGCAATCTTACCATTGACGGAGATGCGTGAGACTACCTGTCACTCACTGTCGCCCCCACCAGTGAGGCGACCAACATCTGTCTTGAGACGCTCAGATGTTCAGAGACAAAGTACCAAATGAAATGCGGCAGGGGAGGGTGAGGGTGGGAGAGAGGACTGCAACATGACGACTGACAACCATCATTTCTCCCCAGGCTATGAACACAGAATTAAGCAACTGGGTGCAAAATAATTATTTTATCCGTATATCAAAAAAAAAAAAAATAGGGCATTTACGCACAATCAAGGTATAAAAGATCATAAAGCCTTCTTCATGTGGCAAATTTGTACACTCATCTCTGAATATCTGCATCTGGTCGACCCCAGCCCCCCAAAATAAATTGAAAATGATATGAGAGAGAAGACAATGTGATGGCAAGTGTCTATCGCGTTTTAGAAACTCACTTCTATATTTATATAACCAAGATGACAAGCTGGCAAAGTACACTCTAACAGACAGGCAGACTGATTTACAGATACATTTCCTGTAGGTACCCACACACTCCCTCCCACACCCCCAAGGGAGACAAGGTTAGAAACAAGGTGAGCTGAGATGTTAGGAATGGATAAATCGTTACAAATTATAAGCTGCATTGATAGATACGGCCTGTGTGCACCTGTGTACACAGGTGTGATGGAGAGAGGAAAGAAAGAAGAAAAGGAGGCAGGAGAGGGGAGGTGCAGGGGAAGGGGCAAACCAACACTCGGGGCAGCTACTAGCTAAAGACTTAGATGGGTATTAACCAAGGTTATCAGTCTTTTAGAGACCAGAAATAAAATGAGACGGAGAAAAGACCTATATTCAAAAATATGCTCTCAAAGATGCCTGATGCCAGATGTACCAGTGGAGAATAAGTATGTGCTACAAACCCCCGTTCCTTTAGCATCCTAATATATCCTGTAGGTATTTCCCTGTCCTGTGATATCATGGCAATAACTGTAGTCACTTCTTGCAGTTTCTACTGCAGTTAAATCAAAATCCTAAAGCATGGCACTCACTCCCCCTGGGTCCTAGATGTTTGATTACTTAAAATGTTCTATTTGTAAACTGAAGCAGTAAATCTCAAACTTAAGGAATTACGGACCATAGTTGAAGAAGAAAATGCCTATATGGAAAATAAATCACGTGAATGCACTCACTTACATTACTTGTATTGAAATGTTACTTATCTTGCACAAATAAAGAGAATTTTTAAATAAAAGCAATTCGAATTATTTTAATTTGAAATCACAAGTCAATTGTCGGTATTGAGTTTTATAGTAGAAAAATAGAGTCTCTGGTCAAGTTACATATTCAAAGTTTTTTGGATGCTTTAACCTCAAAATGTTAGAGTATCCATTTATATGAGCATGCAAACTTTTTTTTTTTTTGAGACAGAGTCTCATTTTGTTGCCCCCGGTAGAATGCTGTGGCGTCATAGCTCACAGCAACCTCAGACTCCTGGGCTCAAGCAATTCTTTTGCCTCAGCCTCCTGAATAGCTGGAACTATAAGCACCCGCCACAACACCCAGCTATTTTTAGAGATTGGGGGTCTCATTGGGGGTCTCATTCTTGCTCGAGCTGGTCTTGAACCCATGAGCTCAGACAATCCACCCACCTCCACCTCCCAGAGTGCCAGGATTACAGGTCTGAGCCACTGTGTCCTGCCCTGACCATGCAATCTTAAACAGAGAAGTTATTAAGAACTTCAAAGCTTTGCTTGCAGGTTAAGGATAATCAGAATTCAACCTGAAGAAATGTTGACTAGGGAGCAATTCCTACTGATTTTACAGATTTACTTCACAAATCTGAAAAGATAAAATCAAGACTAGTTTTGAAGGATTGGAAGCTGCATTAAATAGCATCTAATCTATCACTGAGTGGGGGTTGAGGGGGTGGGGTTGGGGAGTGGGGAAGGGAAGGCTACACTGTACAATTGCTACACCTTACCTGATAGGTAAGGACAGGAATACCACTGACAACATATAAAGACATTTCTGACTGCCTTGGCCTAGCTTCTTGAGTCTGCCTACAACTTCACTGTCCAGGGATAGGTCACTTCTGGCCACCCCTCTTTTCTCTATTTTCTTTTTTTTTTTTTTTCCTGAACTATTGCAAAGTCTTCCTAAGCTTTCATTTTGGTACAACTGTAAGGAATATATATAAAGTTAAGAAAAACAGTTTTGCTTAGTCCTAGGATCATCAAAATGACCTAGAAAATAACTTTATAACTGTTCTTAAGATCAGAACCAAAATAAAAACATAAAATGGAGGAGAACTTGGACAGTTTATGAATCCAAGAGCTGGCACCAAGGGCACGGAGTGCCTGAGTAACTTGTCCAAGGACACCCAGCTGGGACACACACTAACCTTCCTCCCCTTGCTCACTCAACTCCAGCCTCTCTGGCTTTCTTGATGTTCTCAGAACACACTGAGCTCTTGCATGCCTCAGGGCCTCTGCACAGGCTACTTCTCTACGTGGTAGCTTTATCCTCACTCTGCACAAGGCCTGGCTCCACTCTACAGTTACTTCTCGCCTCCAAAGTCCCCCTTACAGAGGCCATCCTGGTCTTAGTAGACCCAGGCACTTTCTAGTACACATCAACCTGTCATAGCTCTCACCAACTCTTTGAAGTTTTAATCTATGAGTGACTAAGTTTTTTATTTTGTTTATTCTGGATCTACTACTGATAGAATATAAGTCCTATGAGTGCTGGGAACTTCTTCGTCTTATTTACTGCTGCATCTCATGTGCCTAGGTCAAGTCTGGGCAATTAGAAGTGATCGATAAACATCTGTTAAATGAATCCAGGACAGAGGAAATGGGATGCATAGAGTATAGAAAGACACAATTCTCCTCAGCCCACTGCCCTCACTCTGAATGCACCAAGTCCAGACTCCTGCTCACAGGCCATTGGATCCTCCCCCCCATCCTGGCTCCCACTCTGGGAGCCTCTGCCACAGTCCTATAGCCAAACCTGTCTCCTGTCCCAAATTCTGGACACGGGTTATCTGCACCATCCAGGCCAGTCTTGTGCCTTCTTCAACCTGCATTGCTTCAGCATAATGTCTTACAGCCCTTCAGTCTGGGGCATACCTGTAAATTTTCAGAACCCCCCCCTTCCTCCCCTCCCCACCCCCACAGGAAGAGCAGCCCTGGGAGAGCTGGCCAGGTTGTGTGCCCCTTCCTGTTTCCCAGTAGTGCTTAGCTAAAATCACATTAAATGAAAGAAAAAGAATGGACTTTTTCCGTCTTCAGGAAGAGCATGAATGAAGGACATGGGGAGGCAGAGGGATAAGAAGAGAGTGACAGGAGCAGCCCCGGGGCCGCTGGTAGGGAGCGAAGATGGTGCATGAGGGAGCCTGGCTGGGTATCTCAGAGCCTCAGCGGGAAAGCTCCGGAGGCAGCGCCCACCGGGGAATTCCCTCTGAAGAACCGTCATGCCCTTTCCCCTCCTTCTCATCTGGATGACCCTCTTTGCTTCCCTGCACCTCTTCAAAGGGCTCCTGCCTTTGCGCTTCTGGCTGCAGAAAGCAGGCTGGCATGCAGCCAGAGCACAGGGAGCCAGCCAGCTGGGCACTCAAAAGAGCCCAGGACTGTTCCACACCTCAGGCTCCAGCCACAGTGCACGCCGGCGCCTGGATCAAGCCCTGGAGTACGCGACAATGGCATTTGGCTGCTCCTTGTATTTTTAAGCACAGAACCTCTTCATGCAAGAAAATGCCATATAGAAACTCAGGATATAAAACTGGTTAAGAGCAGAGGTTGTGAGTTTCAAAACCACTCCAGCCCTTTCTCTCTGAACGGATCCCAGACTTGCATCCATTCTACACAATCTTAAGGCTTCACCAGAGCAGAGCTTAAAGGATACAAGGGAGAAAGCAGGTAAGCCTCATCGTCAAAACAGACCGGGCTTAAAGACCATTCTGCTCCTTACTGAACCCTCTTCCCCTCTATTTCCCTCTGTCTAAAATGAGGACCTGCACACTTCCAAAGGTTATGGTGAAAATTAAGTAATAATGGTGGTTAAAAGGCCTTTCGCCCATGGTGGACTCTCGCAAAACAATAGAGCAGTTATAGGGGCAAGAGTTATTCTTGTCATTTCCAAGCTTCAGCTCCTCACTTGTAAACACACGTGTACAAAGCACGCACAAACAGACGTTCCTCTATCGCTCAAAACCAAATCTTTTTTCTCCATAAAACCTTATTTAGGTACCTATCATTCTAATCTTGTGTCGCTGAACTCTACTTTCTTGAATATTCCAATGCAAATATGTATTTTTTACAATTTTTTCTTTGTTTTTGGACCCCTGTAATAGGTCCTGAGACAATCACAGGTACAGAGAGAACCTGGGTTGTCAGAAACCAAATTCCGTCAGACAAGGCTGCGTTCAAAGCTCCCTGATCCTGGTCTACACAGGAGAAACACCAGGCAGGGGGCAATGAACAAAGTCACTGTCATAAAATCTCACACTGATTTGCAGAAGGGGGGCTCTAATCAGCCATCACCCCCACAAAATCTTTATATTTGGAAAACTGGACTTTCTCATGTAGAACCACAGTCTAACTTGGTGACATGACTCCACTGAAACTTGTATAAAGAAAACAAGATGGGTCACGGGCAGGGGAAGGGCATACACCCATATTCCACAAACAAAAATCTTAAGGACTGGAATTCCCCCACTTCCCTGTCTTCTGAGTAGATGAGGGCGCTGAGCCTATTCCGATGGGCCATGGATCTAGAATTCTCAAACCCCAGTGTCACAGCCAGAAGATGAGTCTACTTGGAATTTCTCCCATCCTAGGCACCTCATGAGTCCAAAAATCCTCCACTGGTCAAGAAGACTGAGTGCAGCTGCCGTCTTCACTTGTCAACTTCAATACCACAAAAAAAGGAGCAAAATGAGAGAAAACCAAGAGACTCCAGGAGACTTCACGCGGGACACCAGCACCATCAGGCTGCCAACTTACCAACAAAGTACAGCAGCAAGCACCACTTGACACTACCTACCTTCTCAATGCTTCTCAGGCAAGATAAGAGATTTCCTTGTTGTCTGAACTATGTCAATTTGGACTGTCTTCCATCTGAGGCCCAGAACATCCTGATTTGCTCATTCCACCCGGCACCAGCCACACAGATCAAACAACTGCCCCATGACGGAGGCTGCGATCACTGTCATCCGCATTGCCATCCACGTCCTCCCACCATTGCGACTCCCCCTGCTCAGCATCCCACCAAAACACCCCAGTTAGCTCATTCAGAACCTTCTCTAGATTTATGCTTGTTTGGCATTTTTTTCCCAGAGTGGCTGTGTGTATTTAATATGATTAACAGCTTTAGTCATTAAATAGCATTTCTTTAAGAGGATTGCACGAGATTACCCTTAGGGTCTTGGGCTGAAATCACTGCACTTGTACACAGCCCGGGCAGGTAATGGAAGTTCACCATAGGCATAACAACTTCACTCAGTACTCAACAGAATCAAGGACACAGCCCATAAAAATATTCTTCCTAAACTAATCAAATCATTAAAATGTCAGCTTCCACACGGACGCTCCATGGCACTCCTGCCCCTGGCCCACATTCAATTCAACTGGAATCTTGCTGAATCGTCCTGATTTATGAAGTCTGTGTTTCTTCATGCCGCCCCCTCCCTGTTGTTCAACTCTGCCTGCTGGAATACAGTCGTCCCAGCAAGCGGATAAACTGGCTGGAGGCCAGAAGCCACGACACAAAGCAAGCTCTTGTCACACGGTTTCCTCATTAGTTGTGGGAGTACAATAAAAGATGTAAGGTTTCCCCTGTACCCAGTGTGCTTCAGAGCACTTCCCATTTGTTTAAAATCTGAGGTCAGGGAGAAAAATACCTCTTCTGCACTAGGTGCCAGAGAAGAACTGGATTCAGTGAGAGAGAAAGAAAGAAAAGGTGTGTGTGTGTGTGTGTGTGTGCGCGCGCGCGCGTGCACGCTGGCTTGAGGTCTACAGCTTATTAACAGAACCTGATTATGACAATTGCTTCCTGTGGCTCAGTAATCAGCCTGGTATTCCTCAAGGCAACTTATTGGAGCACTGCTTACTCTGGTCACAGATCGCCTGAATGTTCTATAAAACAATACTGATCAAAATAAACAGCTACTTTTGGGGGTCTTCACATCTGGAACAGCAATACCAAAAGCCTCAATAGGAAAAATAATACCTCCCTTTTCCCCGTACCAATTCAAATTCAATGCTTCACACGGCACATCCCCTCTATGGAGACCCAAAATAGTTTCTAGATGGCTGTGCTACTCAGTATGGTACCCTGCAGCCCCGTGGGTGACCTCCATTTAAATTAATTAAAATCAAACAAAATTAAAAATTGAGTTTCTTAGTCAAACTAGTTCCACTTTGAGTGCTCAAGAGCCCCATTGAGGCTGATGGCTGGAATCCTGGACGGTACAGATAGGAGTATTTCTGGCATCGTACAGTCTGGCACAGCTTTACAACCTAGAATATAACACTACTTCAAGTAGAAAGGCAAAAAAAAAAAAAGAAGAAGAAGAAGAAAAGGAAAGAAACTGAGGATAAGCATTTTTCTCTATGCCTGTTAGAGGAGATATACTCATACTCATTTTTATTTTGTAAAAGGATAAATTTGGACCCCATACCCACTGGCATTCTTAAACATATATTAATGTCTACAGATCAAAGAAACTCAGAAAATACTTACTGAATATTCACTATCTGCAAGGCACTTCACTCTGGCCTGTACTCACATCCTTGACTCCCACAGAAGCCCAGTAAGCACCCATTAGTATATCCCAGGTAGCCCAGGCCATTTGAGAATTCCCAGATAAATTATACAATCTCATACCCTTCCCCCTTTATTTTTCAAGCATTCCCCCCCCCCCCGCCACTAGAAGCCTCCCTTGCCTGTGAAATTTCAAAGCCCCACTCAAATACAATCTATTCCACACACTGGCCCCCATCCCTGTAATAACTGGCCCCTCAATAAGAATATGCCTAATATGAATTAACATTTATCAATATGTGCCAATTATGTACTTTACATAGACAACATCTTATTTCTTACAAACAACCCTGTGAAGAGGATACTGTTATTTCCATTAGACAGATACAAAAAAGTAAAGCTGAGAAAATTTAATTAGTTGCGTAAAGTCCCACAACTGATAAATAATGGAGCTAGAATTTGACCTGAAGGCTCTCTAACTTCAGATGCTAAATTCGTGACCAGTGTCCTACGTACTTCCTTTCTTGTGGTGCATCTGCCAGTGTTCCTTTGATTCCTGCAAGTTATACACATATCTGCCTCAATCCCACCCCCTTCCCTTGAGCATAAATTCCTTGAATGCAAGAACTACATATGATTTACTTTTGCCCCCACACAATAAATAGGAAAGGAAGAACAAAAGATTGTTGAGCAAGTGAATGAATGAATGAATGAATGCTTCTATTTGGCTACTGAATTGCGACTACAACTTGCAGAATCTGGTTTTAGACTAAACTAGGACATGGTAGCCAGTTTTAATCCCCTGACATGTTCTTGGGTCTACCAAAGATGTCCTAATTCTCCTCTGAACCATTTTTACACTTATACCAGTAAGTCATGGCATTCAAGGACACAAGCCAGAATTTACCAACTGCCAGATTCTCAGTGACAGCCAGAGTGTCATCTGAGAAGTGATGCTTGTTTCAAGTCACCTCCCCTCAGGCCCAGGCCATGCAGGCAGCAGGGACAGCAGGCTGCCTGCCCAAGCTGATGGGTGAGATGAAGCGCAGTAATACCCAGGGGAGCAGGAGGAGGAAAACGACGGCCCAGAGAGCCCCTGTATAATCTCAATATGGCTGTGAAATTCTGGGGAAAAAAGAGCAGCAAGCTGGGCTGCCATGCCGAGAAGACCCCCTCTAAGCAGGAAGGCTTGGAGGATCATTCCCATAAGGCGAAAGCACTGGGCGGCCAGGAAGGATGTAACAGATTATTTCCATTCAGACAACCTTTACCAAATAGCTACTGCCCTAGGGTCTGGGGAGTAGCTATTTAAAGGTGAATTAAAACATGCTGTGTCCTCAAGAAACTCATTAACCTCTAGCAGAAATCCAGTCCACGGTGATACAGGCATCCTTGATAAGGCCTAAACAGGGCATAAAGGAGATCATAGATAGCATCATTAATTCGGAGTGAGGATTTCTGGTCTGGGGAAAACTTCACAGAAGTGAAATCTGTCTGGGTCTTCAAGCATCAGTAGGAGTTTGATCAGTGGGTAGAATGGAAGCTGCCGGTGTCCTGCTCAGATCCCTTTGACCAGGTCAGCACAGTCATTGCCAAGCTGCTGGGGCCATGTAGTATCAGCTCTAGGAGATGCGGCTGGGTAGTGCCCCCATCCAGGGACAGTCAGTAGCCATGAGTGGATGGTATGGCGTCTGTGTGGGGCCATCCGCGTTGCAGACTCCTCCCGGATCTGGTTGGGGTTAGACTTCAGCTGGACCCACATCCAAGCTTAGCTTCCTGCCCTACCCTTCATCCCTCATTCTTTTACTGGCTTCCTATAGAGAACACTCTCAATAAATCATTTGAGAATCCCCATCTCAGGGTCCTTCTCTAGGGAATCCTACCTGAGTCAGTTGGCAAGAGTAGGACCAGCAACCAAGGTAGCAAGAGTGTCACCAACAAGGGATCCAGGCACGGATACCTGGTGAATGTGGGCAGTCTATCGAAGGTCAAGTTTGGATTTTTATTATATAAGCAATGCACAGCCACTGGGCAGTATTGGGGGAAGAGAAGGATTCTGGGTCCCTAAAATGCAAAACTTTATGATAGGGACTTGGCTCCTATTACCTATAGTGGGGAGGAAAGGCCTTGGGCTAGGCCCAGTGTTTAGAAAGTTGGTGGTCTGGCTCCAGTAAGGCTGGATCTAGGAATGCGGCAATGGGACCCGCAAAGAATAAATTCAACCAGGACAGAAAACACGCCTGGCAAATCAGTCAGGACAGCAGCAAACCAAGGCCTTGCCACACACAGAGCAGAAAGGGCTGACCGTGAATGAACCTTTTTCAACCCAAACTCCATCCAGGCCTCCTAAGGGGCCTGGCACAGAAAGGCTCTGTTCATCTATATTTCACACCCTCATGCGAAACCCTCTGTTACTTCCAGAATGGGTCCTTCAAAAAGTTTCAAACACAGAACTCACCATCACTTTTCTTCAAGTGACCACTCGTTTTATAATAAAAACAAAGAGCAGAAATCACAACTTCAAGCCTCCTGCCCTGAAATTCAAGACAGACACATGGAATGCAAAAATAACTGGGCAGCCTTACCTCCTCCTTGCTGAGATACCCCGGACTCGTAATAGCACCACTGTTGCTACCCACTAGTTCTGCCTGCCATTTACTCTGCTGGGCACCATGCTAATCTTACAGTTCTAATTCTACACAGTCCAGACACACTGTCTTCCTAATTTCAGGTGACACAACTGAAGCTTAAACAAAGTAAGCTGGCCAGGACCAAAAGTCAACTGGCCCCACCCCCAGTTAGCTGCCTTACCCTGCTAATGTCCAACCTCATTAATTTCAACACGGAGGGCACATCAACATGACATATTAAACTCCAGTTCCTCAACTCTTAAAACTCAGCTCCAGTTTTACTCCCTCTATTAAGTCTATACCCAAACAAGTGAGACCTTTCTCTGCATCCCCACTGCACCCACACGTGGAGTCTTCAGCTGTACACCTGTATGCCTAAGGCATGACTTCACCATAACTCCTGTGGTCTCTTCTCTCTGAGACTATAATGGTACAGGGTAACGCAGACCTGCCCAGGTGTTCTATATCCCCAGAGCCTAGCACCGTGGCAAGTATGAGTAAATGATATAAAAACTCCTCCACACAAATATCCACCAAGTTCTGCTGAACATTCTTATGTGATAACAATTACATTTGATAAAAATCAGCTGGCCTGGGGCATACTCCTGGCCCTGACAAACAGCAGCCAAGTGATCCTGGGCAAATAAGGGCCCTTCCTGGACCCATAGATTACTCGTGCGTGAGGGCTCAGGGCTAGAAATTCTCAAATATTTTTTGACTAAGAAGAATCTATATGCATAGATGCTAAAACGAAATAGTCCATAGCCAATATTCTAATAGCTCTTTTAAATGCATATTTGTGAAAAAAGATCATGTTGAAACACTGCAAAGTTCTACCAGAAAGCCTCACTAACTTCTTCTTTACAGAACATTTTCTAAGGAAATATTTGTTCAGGCAATTTTTAAAAAATGGCTTTGTTTAAGTCTTTAATGTAAACGCTGCCTGATCCTGGCAAGGGTGGGGGTAAACAATCTTTTATGCTGCCAGAAAGTAAATTGGGACGGGGGGGAGGACTTTTGTGAAGGGTAATTTGACAATTTATCCTATGGAAATACCTACGGAAGTGTGTAGAGAAATTGCTATGATTATAATAATCGCAGCTCCGATTATAACTGTGCATAGTCCAACCAAATGACCAACAGTAATTTGATAAATTATAGCACATTTATGCAAAACAATACCACATAGCCACAAACCTTTAAAAATGTGTTTATACAAGTATATTCATTAGAATGGAAACTGCCCAGGGTAGACTGCTAGGTGAAATCTTCATATCAGGAGGCAGTGATGATATTCTTACAAATGAAGGTGCCTGTGTGTGCGTCTGCACGTGTGTGTTCACGTATGCAGGCATGAGTGGTCTACATAGCAGCATACGGGCACACAGGGCACCATCACTATGAATCTGGGAGGTGGAATGAGGAGTGATGTTTAATATGATCACTGATACTTATCACATGTAATAATGTATCTACGTAATTTGTCCTGTGAAATAACCTCCGGATACTGGGTTGGTAAGTGGGGAGGTAGGGAGATGGGGTGCCGGTTCTTTAGGCCTCCTGGCTTAGTTGCTGCTCTGGCTGCAGGATAATCTGAGCCAGGGCCCCCTCAGGTGCCCCGGCAAGCCTCACCCCCACCAGCCCCAGCCCCATTATCTGTTTCACAGGTCACCACCTGCTATCTGTTGCCTGTTCCGGTCCAGCTCTCTTTCTCAGAACTCTCTCTTTTTTTTCATTTTGTACAATGGCTATAAGGGAGACAAGGAGGTTGGGGTAGACTTCGTCTGTTGCTCCTCCCCCCATTCTACCTTTTATACCTTGAAAAAAATGGTTCCTGGTAATGGGAGCACAGTGTCCTGGAGGTGGTACTTTGCCCCAGCACTCACTCACTCTTAATTGTTCTCTTACTATTATTTACAGCAGTTGATTTGGTATTTCTTTCCCCCTTGATGACTGTGAGGAATGAAAATGCACTAGGTAACAGTGCTGTCCTACTATGAGCGTGCTGTGTACACAAGACTCTGCTTAGACGTGACAGACACAATGAGTTTTTTGTGGCCAGGGCTGGGTTTGAACCTACCACCTCCCGTATATGGGGCCGGTGCCCTACTCCTTTGAGCCACAGGTGAGTTTTAAGACAGAACCACTCCACGACCTTTACATTGGAAAAACTCAGATCATGGTTGAAATGCTTAGTAGGAAGAATACACATAGTAAAAGAGCAGGTAATTGTTCCTACTGGTACCATTTCTATTTTTAAACCTATTCTCCAAATTTGAAGTATAGCAATTACTGACTTGTTTATAATAACAATGAATATAATAATATTGCTATGCTTTACTGAGAACCTCCATGGATGAGGCCTATGCATAGTGCTATACAACAGATCATCTCATCAATTTTCCCACTTTATTGAAGAGGAGACTGAGGCCTAGAGAGGTTAACAACTAACATCACACAGTAAGTTGCAAGGCAAGGTATACATGCCTGAGGTCCCAGCCTCTGCCTGTTAACCCATCCCTGATCAAATCACCAAGCCTCCCTCTCTGAGGCTCCACCTTAGCACTCGGAGAACCCAGTAATTTTTCAGTCTAACTCTCCTCAAGCTGTACTCCAAGGAGCTTTCCTGATGGCCATTTGGGCAGGCAAGGTCAAGTTTAATGATTAGGGGACCCCCCTCCTCCTCCTCTCCTTTAGGTACACTATAGACTTTAACATGAGATTCTACATCTACAGAGTATTTGAAAAGAGTTGATATACAAGATTCCTATGTTACAGACATGAAAACTAGCCTAATAGCCAAAGCAGGACTGGACTTGTTGGTGAGGCATATTTGACCACGTATATACCTTAGTTTCCCCTTTAGCATTAAAACATAATTTTTTTCTTTTCTTTCTTTCTTTTTTTTTTTTAATGTCAAGGCTCTAAAGAAGGACCAATAGAGAACTAAAAATAGACCTGCCATTTGACCCTGCAATTCCTTTATTAGGTATATATGCCCAGATGACAAAAAATCGCATTACAACAAAGACATTTGTATCAGAATGTTCATTGCAGCCCAATTCATAATTGCCAGGTCATGGAAGAAGCCCAACTGCCCATCGATCCACGAATGGATCAACAAACTGTGGTATATGTACACCATGGAATACTACGCAGCCATTAAGAAGGGTGGAGACTTTACATCCTTCATGTTCACATGGATGGAGCTGGAGAATGTTCTTCTGAGCAAAGTATCGCAGGAATGGAGGAAAAAGTATCCAACGTACACACCTTTATTATGAAACTAATTTGTACCTTTTATATGAAAGCTATAACCAAATAGCCTAAGAATGTGGGGAGGGGGAGGGAGAAGGGAGAATGGGTGGAGGGAGGGGGATGGGAGGGACCATTTTTGAGGTATTTATTACAGGGGTACAAGTGAAACTCTCTGAGAGTAGAATCAGAATGTTTTAAAACTATAACTGAGAAAATGACATGATGGCTGTGTTGATCAGTTTGATGGAAGTATTTCGGATTGCATGCGAAAACCCCACACTGTACCCCAGAAGTGCATTAATGTACATAGTTACCATTCAATAAAATTAAAAAAAAAAAACAAATTGAATATATTAGAAAAGTAGACTACTTTTTCTTATACTTTGATTTCTATTTAGTATTTCATATACTTCTATTTCTATTTAAAATTATACCGTAGAACCTCCATAGTTGACCACCTCTCTACACTGACTACCTCCTAAGTTGATCTGTGTATCATTTGAACAACTCT